>MU192493.1:5554-28835 GCA_016904865.1 Pissodes strobi
CATAACATGTGTATATATTTGATATTGTTATTAACATTATTTGCATAATTATTTCTTTATCTTCATGGATAATTCATATTTGATGACATAACATGTATATATATTTGGATATTGTTATAAACATAATCTGCATAAATATTTCTTCTATTTTCATGGATAATTCATATTTGATGGCATAACCTGTGTATATATTTAATGAAATCGTATTATGCTGTGATCAATACTGCTTTAAGTGAAAACATAAAATGTATTATTTGCTGTCTTTTCGTGCTAGGGTTTTAATATTAGAATGAGTGAGAGAGTACACAAGGGCCTTGATGAATCTATACTAACCATTTCCTACCCTGACGGGAGAATATCCTAGTAATAAATATAATGATCATTCTAGAGATAAGTTTAAAACTATACTATGGTATTGTCCCATATTTGCAACTAAATAGCTGGGTAGCCTCCGTAATCCAGGACCTCAGTACCTACCAGCGGCGTCTGGTTAACTAACAAAAACCTCTTCAGTTTTAAATGTATTGTTGCAAGTGTGGAACTGCGAATTGTGGTACGGGAGACAGTAATTGAATTAATTAAAATACTAATAGATTATACAGCATAATTCGGTTTAGGAATTTAGATCGAGGGTTTCTCTGCCGTACTCTTTCCCCTCGTGAATTCCAGGCTGAGTCCGGCACGTTTTTCTTTAATATATTAGGCGTATTAGGAATCTGTGGTTTCATTTACATGACGCACCTTTCCCTCAAGTTTCCCTAATGGTGTTCCGTTGAAGCGCATAATGAGTGAGTAAAATTGTGCAAGATATCATAATAACACAACGTAGGTATTGGTCCTCTTTTTAATCCATTTCTTTTTAATCTAATTTGACGATCATTGGCAAAATAAAGGCAAACCACAATTTTACTTATCTGATTCAACTCTTTTGAATCGACCCGGGTACGTTATACTACAATGTCAAAGGAAGGTACTTCATAATCTACGTCATCTACTGCTTGCTGTCTATTTGCATTTAACAAATTTGGTGCTACTTCAACTTCAAACAAATGACCTTCTTTCTCTATTTTGTATTTATTTTGTTCTTTGTTAATTCCAGTATTTTTAAAACTTGCAGTTTATCACATCTATTATAGGTGTCTTTTTTAAAGCCTATTTCCTTAAATTAAAACAAGTTAAAATATATCTTCATCCTTAAAGAAAGATACTGGAAATTTCGATTTTTGTTTATATAAATTATACATAACTGGCAACCTCGCTGGCAACGTAGTGTCGGATCTCAAGTACATGGTACATGAATTCTGTTTGTGCCCTGGAATAGTGAGATTTATACTTTGGGAATTTATCAATATGATTTTTAACTTCCTTAAATTGTTTCTCTGAAATTTCATTTTTCCCCCATCAATACCCCTTAAATATTTTACTCCTTCAGGTCTTTTTCTACCTTTTAGCTCTTTTCCCCTGGAAATTCTGAACGCCTGGAAAAGACAAGTTTTGCAGTCTATAACACTATTAACAGAATATTCTCTTGTAAAACATTTTTTATCACATCCTTTTGCCCGTTTCCTTTCAACAGGATATTCCCAAACTACTGGGCAAATAGGTGCTCTTTGGGCATCACACGAATCAACAGCATAAAATGTGTCAGTTTCTTCTCTTGCTTTTTGAAGACTTACTCTTTCCAAACAAGCCCATTTGCAAAAAAACTGTCGAAATTATTTTGGGCAGTTTGGTTTTCTTTTCTGGGTAATATAAGGTTCGATATGAATCGGCACTACATATTACAAACTTAATGTCAGAATTATTATTTAGGTAAATATGCAAACAAACCTGAGACTCATCCAAATCTGTAAAACATCGTTTTCGAAAATGTTGAAACTATTGTCCGACATTTGAAGTAGATTTGTTAAACTGATATCCAATTTAAGGGGATGTCCCTACAAAGATTGCAAGTTTAGTATACAAGAAAGAATAAATTCTCTATTTTTTGCTAACCTCGCAATGTGAAGTCTTCAGATTTGGTTCTAGAAAATCAATATCAAATCAAATTACGTTCTTCGGTGTTTGAGGGCTAAAAAAATAGTAGGTATCTAGCTAAACAAAATCTATACAAATATTATTTAAAAATTATTAAAACCTTTACGGAATTAGTTTCATTATTCAATGTTCAATGATACTGCTTGGGAGCCTTCCGCCACAAGAGTAGCTTCTGGAACTATAACCAAAGAGTTTATACCGATTCCCGCTTCAGAATAATTACTACTTTCCTAACAAAGACACCAAATAATTATTATTGTATCATATCGCCGCCTAAAGTAAGAAAACCACCTTAAAACCGGCTAACTCCAACTGGCGCGGTACGGGGAGCGTTACCCTCCCAAATTCTTTATCCTAAAAAACGTGGGTTAGGTCTCCTAAATATTAAATCATTAGTTACAATGTATCCTTGCCCCGAAAGTTTTTAAATGCCCCAGTTCGTAGAAAAATGTCTGGATGTCAACTCCCTGTTTCCGTAAGGCAAAATTCAAATATTTTATCACTGCTGTGATGGTCACAAAACTTTAGGTCTAACAAATTTTTTAAAAATATTGTAATTATCGTAATATGCTGACCTTTATAAATATTTCTCTGGCATTTTAAAGCATTAATGCTGTTCTTTGCATCCTTTTTAACAATAAGCACAAAACGCTACAACCGTTATAGCCTAATGACATTTTATTTACTTTTAAGAAATAAGTTCAGCACAATTGCTAAAATGTGTAAAAAAAATAAAATGACAAGACTATGTATTTTTCCTATAACCGAAAAAACTTATCAGATTTTATTATGTGTAATGCTGCGCTGAATGTCTTCACAGCACTAGTTCTGTAATATATGACCTTACGAAACTATTTTTCATATCGCAATATTCATATTACCAAAGACAATTCACAGGGATTGTCTTTGATATTACTAAACAAGAGCATATAAAGTATATATTACCGCACGGATGTAGAAAAATCGATTAAATGCTTATTGATTTGTACGTAAATGGTGGTGGTGCGTAATTAAAATTTAACTTAATATTATTATTTAGATGGAAAGCTCTACGTTAGAGGTAGTACAATTGTTGGTACCGAAGAGAATCCGAAAGGAGAAATTATTGCTGAAATTATAAAACCAAATATCCCAGTATTTAATGGGGTTGTTCACCTTATATCCGAACCCTTAGGAATACTTAAAAGAACTGTGAAGCCATTTCCATATCTTCCTATTATGGAAAAGCTAGCAACCGATCCCAATTTACAAACAGTGTACGAGATGGGAGAAAGCACAGGTAAACCATGAGGTAGATCATTTCCATAAGAGCGAGTATAGCCATTGCATGATGTACTTGAAAACAAAAATATTAACCGTTAATGAATCATTATTTCCAGGTGAAGATGAACCATGGAGATACTTATTAATATTTTTATCTTAAGTGTTCAATTTGGTTCAGGCTATAAATCGATCAATAAATCTCATTGATTGAAACACTAGTTTCATAACCTACGTGTAAAGATGTCCGAAATAAGCTTCACGATTCTCTTATCTCAGAAAGATGTTTCTTAGTTTTATTTATGCTTTTTACTCTTCTCGTTGTCATATATGCAGAGTATTCAGTTTTTTTCGTGGAGACACATCAACCTTCTCATTTCAAATGGGGCACCCTGTAAATGTTTACATTTTTGGATTCTACGTAAAAAAATGAGCGAGTCTGCTGGTAGTCGAAACATTGATGTGTAAACATATCCTATATCGACATACACAAATATTTGAGCAGCCCTCGTAAAATTACTGCGCATGGATCGGTTAAGTAGTTAAATCGTGGAAAATAGGATTTAAAATAAGCGTAAAATTCAATGCGAATGAAGCCGCGGATAAAAGCTAAAAGTGTCATATGTCCTTTACTATACTCTTGAAAAGTACAAAATTTCATGATGATTGGTTGAATAGTTTATGCGTGAAAGCGTAAGAAACAAACAAACAAACACAGTCTCATTAGTGCTTTAATAATACTTACTGACAGCTTCAATCAGAGTGGATTAATTCACTGCTCAAATTCGATATGAAAATCTAATGCCACCAGGAATAACATCAAACTATGGATCCAAATACACTGCGTATATAAAATAATAATAAATTGGCCCTATCTTTTATCTTCGTCTCTTCCATGTCATCTGCCAGATACTTGCTATCTTCCTCTGACAAAATTTGATTATTGGACGGGCCGGGATCTAAGCTAATACGAGGAGCGATCACTATATATATATTTTGCTCTTTATTTCAATGCGTGGGTGCAGTACACTTAAAGTTGATCTTACCCGGTCACATAGGCCTTCACTTTTCCGTCCCCACATATGATTTCCGTCCCATTTGCCGGATTTACCTTCATATCGCCGCGCCGCATAAGATCAAAAAAAAATAAAAAATTTTTGTGTCTCACCTTTTTAAGCTATCGCATGGTACCATCTTAGGAGATGCCAAGGATAGTAATAACATGCTATTACTAGTACCACGTAGTTAATACCATGCGGTAGCTTCTAAAAAAAAATAAGATAGGAAAGTGCAAATAGGTTTTTTTTTATTTCCAACTGTTTTAACTCTGTCCCTATCCAAATTTATTAAAAAGTTCGATTTATTTGTTGCATTTGTTGCATTTTCTAAATTCCGGATAGAATTAGTCCGTAAAATCCAAAAAATTTAAAGATTTGCTGGATGTCCTTTTTGAAATAACAGAATTGATGTATGTCCATAAAATACTGAATATTTTGTATATATGATAATGACGAAAATGAAAGGTACATGTAAAACTAAGAAACATTTTACTTAACTTTTCTTTTCTTCTATATTTTCTGAGATAGGGAGATACGGAACTTTAATTCGTACACCCTATACATACATTGCCAAATCCGAGTCGTATTTAGCAAACTTTTCACTTAACTCAGGGATTATAATTTAATTGCAAATATCCTGCTGTAACTGCAATAAGTCGAATGTTAAAATATTACTTTTTTTTCAGTTTAAACCATTTTTTCCAAACCAAAATAACTACTTAACTTGCTACAAAGACTCGTATGCGTATATCCAATAATAAAGCGATGCGCGTGTTCTACCTAATATTTCTTATGTCATCATATTGTTATTGTATTAGCGGTTAGTACCAATGAATAAAGAATAGGAAGGAAGGAGCAAAATACATATTGACATTAGACCGCAATGGTTCTTGCATATGGCGACCCAGATTACCAGTGGCGTCTCCTAAAACGATTGCACAACAAAAAATAAATACTTATACTATGTATTTATATATTTAGTGTTGTTGTTTATTACTTACTAGTACAATAATCTCAAAAAAAGTTATAATTTATAAATATTGCCAACATGTATATAAAAATACATGCGTTTTTTGCGGATCATATAAATATTTTAACTTTGCTAGATACTTTAGGTATATTCGAAATTGTAAACGATTAATTTTTAGTAACACGTTTTATTTCGCCAATACACCTTCGCCAGTACAGTTATCATAATTACATAACGCCATGAGTCGACTCTGCTATCGTACAATAACTATCTCTACGCCTTATTTCTAATCTATCTATATACTCCGTATTATATAACATCGATTCGATTCTACTGGGTTGTCACGTCCTCGCCTATTTGAACGTTGCACGTCGCCTCTCCAAAATTTGCTTGTTACATTCGGCCATTCTGCAACAATTAATGCCCTCATTAATTTAACTCGCCAGTAAATCAACCAGATCTTATCGATCTGTGCATTCACCATAACACCAAATCGCCTACCCTAAGGGTTTCGCCTGTGGTTGCAACCTTGCGCCTTTTATCGAATATCACCTTTATATTACGCCTTTGTCAGGTTTTCACTCGCCTTTTGCTGTCCCACAAGAAGTGTGGACTTTAAATCGCCATAGCTCTCGCCTTTCGCCAACAGAGCATTCACCATTTGCACCTCGCCAGTCAGACTCACTCACATGCACCTTTCAACCTGACCATTCGCACTTTGCACCTCGCCAGTCAGATTCACATGCCTGCACAAACCTGACCATTCGCTCATGATGTTTTACACCTCGCCTCGCCAAAAAGTCAGCAAACGCCTTGCTCACAAACGCGCAGTTCGCGCCAGCGGTTGGAAATAATACGCCTTGGGTACCCAAAATTCGCCAAACGCCTCTCTCAATTTGAGAATCGCCTCAGAAGACCGCAAAGTCTTCGTCGCCTTCGCCTGCGCATGATCCTGGACTTCATTGCCCCTCCAATTCCACAATATCGGTTGATGGACGCCGATATCTGTCAAAAGAGGGAAGAAAGCCAGTATACAAGTCGCCAGGGGAAGAGCAACCAAATGCCCTCGCATTCGCCTGTAGATCGAAAGGTAGACCGTCAATCAGACACGAAAGCGCCATTGTGCCTGAAAGCCGACACCTTTCGATCAACGCCATTTTATCATGATAATAATGGGTCATGGTTTCGCCGTCCAATTTAACCCTCGCTATCATCTCCTTGAGCAGCTGAGCAAAGTCATGCACTCTAGGAAACGCCTTCCTAAGAGCCGCCTTCCAGTCTTCCCATGAGAGGTCATATTCATCGAGCCGATTAAACCAGCCCCTTGCTGCACCTTGCAATTTCGCCTGCATAAAATACGCTCTCTCATAGTTCGACCATTCATGAATGTCGCCCAACTGATCAATTTTGCTCAACCACCTGACTACGTTACAGTCCTGGCTGTCAGGATCGAAAGGGTCATTAAGGTCGCCGCCTGCCCTTGACCCCATACAGCCCAAACTGCAAGCGGAGTCCGCCCTATCGCTACAAGCATGCTCTACTACCGCCTGAGGAACGCGCTCACCTGATTTTTCGCCCTTCTTGTTGCCCTTGGTACCGCCAGTACCAACGGCCGCCCTTTGTTTCGTCGCCTTTACCATTTCGGCCGCCTTTTTCTTCGCCGCCCTTGCCATTTCGGCCGCCACAATCTGCTGGATACTAGTTGCCAAACCGCCTTTCAACAGCTTATGTACCATGGAGACTGTTTCGTCTTCCATCGCCGAATCGCCTTCGCCGTGGTCACCGTCGCTCAATTCAAACTCGTAATGGAGCTCTAACTCGTCACTTCTGCCTTCCTCCATAGGAAATCACTTGAAAAACACCTTTTAAACACCAATGCCAATAAACACAGTTAAAATACGCCACAATTTTTACAATAATCACTAATTAATTAGCACACACTTGTTTATTATTGTCGTGAATATCTGAAAAATCGCCAAATGTCAATCCACTGTCAAGGATAGCAATAAACGCCCGCCTTTTGTTATGAGTTTTTGTGATATCGCCACTCAAAAAAAAAAGAAGTTGCCACTGCGATTTAACTCGCCGAAATCGCGTATTTGAACGTTCTCCCCAACAAATAACACAATACGTAGGTTATCCCGACTTCTGATCTGTAAACGATTAATTTTTAGTAACACGTTTTATTTCGCCAATACACCTTCGCCAGTACAGTTATCATAATTACATAACGCCATGAGTCGACTCTGCTATCGTACAATAACTATCTCTACGCCTTATTTCTAATCTATCTATATACTCCGTATTATATAACATCGATTCGATTCTACTGGGTTGTCACGTCCTCGCCTATTTGAACGTTGCACGTCGCCTCTCCAAAATTTGCTTGTTACAAAATATAAAAATTAAATTCCTTAAGATAAATTTCAGATGTGTAAACTTCATTTTATTAGCTAAATACCTATGTAAAGAAATCTTGGGAAAATACGAAGAAAAAGTGGTGTGTGAAAAAATTTTGTTTTCCCTATAATATGCTCTATGTTTTCCCATTAATTTTCTGGAAAAATATACCTGTTTTCTAGGTTAATAGGTAAAGTGAAGTTTTAAATAAATAACATCACCAATTGACAATTATTCTAAATTACATGAATGATTATTACATGATGGTTACGAGGTATGTAAAAAGCAGCACTTATCCGAAAAAGAAACGCAACTTTCTGTTTTTTTTTTCGATAATTTTTGTATCTAAATGTAAATGTAAACATATAAGTTAAGGCACCTGAAATTTACATACAGAAGTTTAATTTTCATATTTGAAATGGAAAAGTATCAAACATAACGTTAAAAATGTTATCCGTTAAATCCTATAGCTTGCCTTTAAAATAACACAAAAAAATCTAATAAATTTGTTGGCTTTATGATATTTTGTAAAATTGTCTGTAAATTGCTGTCATTTACAATTTTTTTTTGGGGATTTTTCTTTCCAGTAATGCTTTTTTAGTACTTAAACGTCTGAGTAAATTAAATGAAAACAAATTTTTGCAAATTTGGGGTTGAATTCGTTTTAAATAAGGCATGACAGTATAGTATATTATATTATATGACTCATTCTGACCTTATGTTTGGGTACTTCCTACGTTTTGATGGTATTTCTTGTGTTTTAAGCTATTTTTTGCGATTTACTTTGATTTGGAACATTGTTTATTTCTTTAGTAATATTATTGTAGATATTGCGTTAATTCATATAGTATTTAATTAGATATTTACTGGTAAAGGTGTGTATTTTGGATTCAAGAAGCAGTGGCGGCTATTCAGCGGAAGTAAGGGAAGTGCCACTTCCTCAAAAAAATGTAATTTAAAAAAAATACAATTAATTCATTCATCAGTAAAATAATATATTTTAAGATTCAATGATAAAATTTTCTTAGTTTAGGAATAATCTGTTTCCCGTTACCCCCCTAATAACTAATAATTCAATTATTTTCAAATATTAAAATCAATGGTTCATGAAACAAGAACAAGAATCTCGCCACCTGCACATTGCCCGTTAACTCCACTATCGAATAGAATAGAGGTGAACCCACATGAAAATGTCTATTTCTTTTCGCGTACGCGCCGATAGCAGTGACAATCTCATTATCATTTGTGTAGACCTTTAAGGAAGAGGTATTACTCGAGAGCAGTCGAGTCATCAAAAGTATAAGCGCAACTAGTTGGTTGCCATGACAACGATGACGTCGTAATGGTCGTACATTTGTTTGGTTTGCAATGATTGGAAGAGCTGGCGTGTAGCACTTCCATTCTCAGATCAACGCGTCCAACGCGAAAGCACGTTGTTTCGTTTATTGCGAGTTTATTAGGGGATATTCCGCCGTGAATTCTTGGAATTATTTTTTATTTACATTTCACGGTTGATCCATTATAGTATTATACAAGAGATATTTTCTATATATTCTAGTTTTAGTGTGTTTTTCGTAGACATGTGATTTGTGTTAGCAACAAATCATTTTGTTGCTAATACAATATGAATATATTTTATTTTTTTATGCTTTACCTAAAAAATACCGGTAATAATTATGAAATAATTTTGGCAGTTTGGGCGTGGATCCCAAAAATTTTTCGCCTGCGGCGCTGTTCCCTCTATCGATATCGGTAGCTCTTCCCCACTTTTCAAAGCCGCGAGCTGCCGCTGTCAAGAAGCAAAGTAAACATGGTTAGTTGTGCAGCTTGTGGCGTGGCCCTTCTAAAACTCCAAAAAATTCAGAACTTGAAATAACATTTCATCGGTAAGTAGGTACCTATTTTACCCCTTATTTTTCTGGTTTTTACCATTTAATAAAGCAAAATAATTATAAATTGTCTAATTGTTAACAAATAGGTGATAGATCTAATTATGGGCGTACCCGTAAAAAATATAGCATTAAAAATCAATTTTTGCAAGAACATTGGACAGTGCTAAAAGTAATAAATACTTTTTTATTACGCATGCATCATAATCAACGATTATCGCACGCTGCAGCGTGCATAAAATGATGTTTATGATGCGCCTACTTTTTTAAAGGTTACTATAGAAACGTTTTATCATGTCAAATGTGACAGATTAATATATTCGTCATTATATCCTTAAGTTTAATATTTAAAACATTTTTCAGATTATGATGCATTCGTAATAAAAAATAGCGTATGATATACGTGTATAAGATGCCTTTAAAGCCCTTGCGACTTACAAAACACTCCGCTGCGCGTCGTGTTTTGAAATATGTCGCGCGTGCTTTAAAGGCCCTCTTATGCAATTATATCATAATATACTATTCTTTTATACTTGACATGTTAAAGTTTATACTGCCAATAAACTGCTAAAATTAGTTATTTAAATATATTTGGGCATTTGAAATGCAAAAATAAGCAAAATATGGTTAGATAATAGTGGGGTAGTTTTGAAGTGTGCTTCTTGTTAAAAAAATATGTACTACCTACCTAATTTTATTGAAGAAGCCCCCTTCAAAACTAACGCACTATTCTCTAACCATATTTTGCTTATTTTTGCATTTTAAATGCTCAAATATATTCAAATAACCAATTTTAGCATTTTATTGGAAGAATAAACTTAAACATGTCAAGTATAAAAGACAAGTGTTACTTTTAGCACTGTCCAATATTCTTGCAAAAATTCATTTTTAATGCTATATTTTTTACGGGTACGCTTATGATTAGATCTGTCACCTATTTGTTGACAATTAGACAATTTATAATTTTGCTTTATTAAGTGGTAAAAACCACAAAAATAAGGGGTAAAATGTAAAATACCTACTTACCGATGAAATGTTATTCCAAGTTCTGAATTTGTTGGAGCTTTCGAGAGATCACAAGCTGCACAAGTAACCATGTTTACTTTGCTTCTTTAGTCCAAAATACACACTTTTACCACTAAATATCTATATAAACACTATATGAACTAACGCATTATCTACAATAATATTACTAAACAAATAAAAAATGTTCCAAATCAAAGTAAATCGCAAAAAATAGCTTTAAACACAAGAAATACTATCAAAACGTAGGAAGCACCAAAACATAACGTCAGAATGTGTCATATTATGGTTCCTCCGCAGTCTCCTCGATGTCTCAGGAGTTCGTCGCACGTATTAAGTGTCAAACGGCGCACAAGATCCTTCCTTTCTCTTTTTTATTCTTTGGTTAGTACAATCAGACGTATGTCAAAAGTCAAGTCCTTCATTTTTTTTTAACTCTTCTGCTTCCTGAGAACAAAATAAAATTGTCTGTTTTATGCTTTCTATGTCCCTAAGCTTTCATATCAAATAGTAAGTAAGGCCCAGGAAGTAAATCAATAGGTAAGTAATTGTTTTAGTTTCCTAACTTCTTATAAAATTGTTTAACTAACCTAGAAAAAAACGTATAATTGTTTTAAGAACGCTATTGTTTAGCAAAACCAGCTACAGTCGACAGCGCTTTAAGTCCAACGATCACTATCTCCTCCGCACACACACCGCTCGTTGAGTGGCATAGGACTTTTCTTTTGTGTGTGTGCCGAACATAAAAATGGACTCCATTAAAAAAAAAAACAACAAAAAGAGTTAGGCTATTTCAAAAAAGCAGAGGAATTGCAATTAGAAACCAAGTAATTTGCACCAAGTGCCCAGTTAATTTTGAAAAGGTTGATGGGTTACTAAGTATTTCGTCATTCTGTTCCATGTATGATGCTTAAACTTCCGTTCAAACCAGTATTGTTCTTTATGAACTTCAATCTCCGCTGACCACTGAATTATATGTTGTTTTTCTCAAACATGTGCTATTCCAGATATTTTGCCTCTTCAGATGTTGATTATCTATTTTTAAATTTGTACTTCCAATTTCTTTATTTCTTCTATGTATGAATCGTCACTCTCACAAGGTACCTAATATATACAGTTTTTCATATATTTTTGATTTACCGGTCGTGTTTCCGTGAGACATATTCGCAATCCGCATTTGTGTTGTTTCTAGTAATTGCATTATGTAATTGACTGATAGTGTTGTTCTCTGGTTTAATATTATGATGTCCTCTTCAAATCTGGTGCTCATTGTGCTTATGGATTTCTTTGTTATAACGTTTGTGTATAGGTTTCACCGTCAAAAGTAACAAAACATTCTATTGACTGAAGATTCTACGAAATATTTGGAGTCTTTCACAAATGTGGTGTGGTATCGTCTAGATGAGATTTGATTATTAAAAGGACGAATTTAGCAATATTGTACGTTAAAGGGACCCTCAAACTGATAATTGGCTTTAGGAACATATCCAGCTTATAGAATTTTGGTACACCATAAAGTTGTGATTGATGGGTGTGGTGTGAGGTGTGAGAGATTCCAAACATTTTGTAGACTTAATAGGAACAGTGAATCATCAATCAATAAACCGTTTTGTTAGTTTTAACGTTGAAAACCTATATACAAACGTCCCAATAAAGAAATCCTTAAGGATAATTAGGACCAAGTTGGAAGAAATCAAAGCACACGAGAGAAAAATACTACCAGTCGATGGCATAATGAAATAATTATTAGAAAGCTGCCTAAATAATTCCTATTTTCAAGAAAAAAATATTTTTTTACCCAGGAAAACTAACTAGCTATGGGTTCACCACTTTCATCGGCACTTGTCAATATCTGCATGAACTGGTTTGAAAGTAAAACAGTTAAAACCTTTAAGTATATGCCAAATTGTGGTTAAGGTATGTCGACGATATATTCATCATCTGGAACGATGAGGAACAGCGTCTAGACCAGTTGCTTAACTACCTTAACACCTTAAAGCCAACTATAAAATTTAAAATGGAGGAGTAAGTAAATAAACTACCATTCCTCGATGTATTGACCAAAATACGAGACGAGGCAAATAATAATAATAGCAGTATATAGAAAACCAACGAACACAAGTTAATATGTATGCTTTGCTTCTAATCACTTCACAAAACAAGGAATAATTAAATACGTAGGTACTAGATAGAGCTAGAAAAATTTGCAACACAGATAAGAGTCTGAGGGAAAATCTACTCAACTTCAAAAGCTATCATACAACGAATAGATACGAAAAAATTAACAAGAAGATCATTGGAAGTACAAATAAAAGAACACTAAATCAACAACCAAAGAGGCAAAACATCAAAATACCGTAATAGCACGATATGTTTGGAGCAAACAACATACAATGGTCAGCGATGACCGTAATTCACAATAAACAACACCAGTCTAAACGGATGTTCAAGAAAGCAGCATACATGAAGCAGAATCGCGAAGTGCTTAGTAACCTATCAGTAGAAAACAACCGATTTTGGCCATAAAGCCCATTACTCACTTGGCAACGAGTTAAAATATAAATCAATCGAAAATTTGTAATTAAAAAATAAGGACAATAGAGAACCAAAAGGTTTCCATTTGAGGAACTAAGTTATTTCCACGGGGTTTTGACATTTCTCCGCAGCTCTTTCTTGTTTACCAAATGTTTCCATATCTCCGAATTTAAAAGGGCATAAAAATCTGCATGCAAAAGCTCTATAACCAGGTGTTTTTTCTTTCTCCTACACTTCTTACACCAACATTACTTTTGTAGTTATAAGTTACAATTCTGCACTAAACGTTTTTCTTTCAATAATGTACTTGCACCAAGTACCAACATTTATAACACTTTTTACACTGACTATTTTATTAAGAAACTTCAAATTAGAAGAAATTTGTCAATTATCATTTGTAAGGTGAGTGAAATAATATTAATTTTTGGAGTAAATAAAGAATTGATAACCGTTCATGAACCGGTAGACGATCATATTTATTTAAAATCACCAGTCTGTGGGTATACGCTGCCTAATTAGAATTTAGCATGTTATGTTATTTACATATTTGGTTTCTTAGGTCTTTTTAGTAGTTATGACCAGAGTTCTTTATGTTAGAGACAGATACACGGTCAATTTTTTGTGATTCGTGTTTTTCTTTCTCCTGCTCTACCCATTATTTGGTGCATTCTATTTTAGGTGAAAGAAAAACACGTATCGATCGGTTAGTTATTTTTCTAAAGTTTTCTCTTTATTTCAAATTAAATATTACCAAAGGCGTCATACCAAATATCTTTGATACGAAATTATTTATTTTTCTATCTCAATTTATAGGTTTTAATAAAATCTTCACTACGCACAACGCCAGCTTTACTTATTTTGTTCCAAACGATTATGCGTGGAGACAGATGGAGAAGCATGGCTTAAGCTTTTCTGGAACCAATGTAGACCTACTTAAGAGGCATTTAATAATATCCGATTATCCATACACAATGGAGAGGCTTTTAGCACTGTCCAGCGGTAGAAATTATACGTAAGTACAGACAGAGGAATTTAGGAGTAGTTTGGATTAGTTTGGGTTAGACAGATTTACCGCAGTAATGCATATTTTTATTTTGCGCGCTCTTAAGCACTATTTTGGTCTGTTTTATTGTATTTACGTGCATGGAGCCAAGTAAGATCAGGGTGTATCTTAACATAATTTGTATTTACCTTGAAATTGATTGCCTTTGGCTGCACAAATGGTTACGCTTATTTTGAATTCGTATAGAGCCTCTTCGGCCCAGGCTCCAGGATGTAAACTGCACAAGTGCTAGTTTAGTGACCCTAATGAATTTACTTACGTCTACGTTCCGATAGTCAAGTCTGCTATCGTTATCAAGACAAAGAAACTAAAAATGAAAATGGTTAGCAAATGCAATAAAACAGTAAAAAGCTCTTGCAGATTGTCAATCTTTGAACTGCATTTTTCTCGAAATTAAAAGTTTTAACTTGTGAAAAGCCAAAAGAAGGCTCAGTTTTCATCAGAAAGTCAGTTCAAAGATTGACAGTCTGCAAGAGCTTTTTACCGTTTTATTGCATTTGCTAACTATTTTCATTTTTAGTTTCTTTGTCTTGATAACGATAGCAGACTTGACTATCGGAACGTAGACGTAAGTAAATTCATTAGGGTCACTAAACTAGCACTTGTGCAGTTTACATCCTGGAGCCTGGGCCGAAGAGGCCCTATACAAATTAAAAATAAGCGTAACCATTTGTGGAGCCAAAGGCAATCAATTTCAAGGTAAAAATGAATCCTCCACAACAATATAGAACATATTTACATAATTTGTATTATTTTGAACCATAAAAAAAAATATCGAAATAGTAATTATTCTAAATTTATTACATGTATTAAACGTGGTAATATAATACCACGCATTTTTCTCGAAATTTAAAGTTTTAACTTGGGAAAAGCCAAAAGAAGGCTCAGTTTTCATCAGAACGTTAATAGTTTGGGTTGCATTGTTCTCTTCCAAAAATCCGATAAAACTTATGATTTTTCGACGGTTTGAAAAACGGCCATGCCCAACCTTCAAAGTGTAATGTGATATACGTTTTAAACAGGGAAGGGAAATTTTTCCATGTTATCAGTGCGAGAAAAATATTCGAGGAAAATGTGGCTGCCTAACTTCATCAGAGGTGAAGATGCTTCAACTGGTTATCAAAGTGATATTGCAGGAATGGCTTGCAATATGAAACTTTAAACATGATGCAAGTAAGCATAGATAATAAAGAAAAATAATGATGTATCAAGGGGAAGTAATTGAAACCTTAAAAAAAAAGCTGGGAAGCATCAACTTAAAGAAAATACGATACCGAGAAGAATAACAAACACATATAGCGAAGCTTTTAGAAAGCAAAACGAAAAGGTAACAAACAAGTAATAGAAGATAAAATTAATTGAACTGAATTAAGAATGGGAATTTCAAGGGTAAAGTAGCTTAGGGAAAATGAGATTGTAATAATCTGTAATTACGAAAAAAGAAACAAAAGCACTCCAACCAAACATTGAAGAACAGTTAGGCCAAATGTATGATGTGAGTGAACCTAAAAAGAAGCCACCAAGAATTAAAGTATTAAATTTAAATAAAGCATCACAGAAGATGAATAAATGTTAATAGAAAAAATTATTAAACAAAATAAAATATCAGCTGAAGAAAATAAACTAATTTTAAAAGTAGTCTTTAAATATGAAACTAGAAGCGGAAGAATCGCAACAAATAACTATATGCTAGAAAAAAAATTAATTTAGGCTGGAGAGCATGTAGGTACGTAGACTACGTAAACAAAATACACTGTTTGAACTGTTGAAAATATGGACACATGGCCAAAGATTGTACGATCAAAAAACTTCTCTATGAAAAATTCAGGGGAGAACATAAAACTAAAGAGTGCAAAAAATTAGAAGAACGTATGAATTACAAGCATACTGCTCATAAACTTAACTTAAACAAGATTGAATGCAACCATACAGCCTACAATAAAAACTGCAAATCATATACCTAGAAGAGTATTTTCTGAACTTCAAAAAGGCTGTAACTATGCTGACATATTCGGAAAAAAGATACAGCAACAACAGAAATGTAAATAAATGTGTTTAAATACATAAAATTTAATTCTACATAAAACTGAAGTTGACTGGCTTATAAACAAAATGAAATCGTACCTGTTTCTTGGAAAGCCTGATTACAAGCCATATATTAGAAAATTAAAAAACTGAGCGAGTCTGCTAGTACTCGAGCGAGACACTGATGTGTGAACATATCCTATACCGACATGCACAAATATTTGAGCAGCCCTCATAAAATCACTGCGCATGGTTATGATGTCACAGCCGTTTACACATTTCTGTCCCCAACCGCATATACATTTCCGTCCCATTTGCCGAGATTTAGCCTCATACCGCCGCGTAAGATGTTTACACATCAAAACTAACCGTAATAATCAACGCGAGCGAAACCGCGGGTAAAAGCTAAAAGTGACCTATGTCCTTTACTATACTCTTGAAATAGTATATTTCATTACCAGTCCGGAAACTAGGCCTTTCCGGTGCACTCACGACAGTTTCGGAAGTCGTGCAAGTACTGGAAAAGCTGTTTCTGTACGTGTAATGAACGATATTTTTCATATTACCTCTCTGAATTTAAAACATAAACATAAAATTATTATAATTTTACGTATCCAAAATCATGTCATAATACATTTTGTATTAAAATATAAGCAAACGTCAAACTTGCAAGACAAGCAAGACACAGATATTTATCTAATAATCATCAGGCGTGCTATGGAAATGTATTTGTATGCTTTGTTGTAATTGAATTGGCAGCTAATTTTGAAGTATTTGTGACAAGTAAGGTGAGAATAAATAAAATAATTTTACTTAAAATTAGACTATTGACGATAAAATGTACCAGATTAATCTTGTAGACATCGCTGTATAATTTTAACCCAATTTATTATACTTTATGTTTATTTTGTGACTAAATAACTGCAAATTTAGCACTTAAAAATAGGGAGCGGGAAAATTTTTCCCGTGCGAGCGCACCGAAAAGACTTACTTTCTTTGCTCTACAGAGACGTCGAAAATGATACTTTTCAGAGAGGTATTATGAAATTATCTGTACAAAATTTCATGATGATCGGTTGAGTAGTTTATGCCTGAATGCGTAAGAAACAAAGAAACAAACACATTCGCTTTTATATGTTATTCGCATTTATAATACTAGTTAGGATTCTTTAATAATACTTACTGGCAATCGGAGTGGATTATTTCACTGCACAAATTCGACACGAAAATCTAATGCCACGAGGAATAACATCAACCTATGGACACAGCTTATTCACCAGCTGATCATCTTGGGCCGGCATCCTTTCATTTAAGAAAGTCAATCAGTCAATAACCAATTTTGCAAATTTTAGAAAAGGGCCATGACTCAATATTGTTTTAAACAAACGTTTGGGCATCTGAATATAACTTTTGACAGTTCGTTTAATTTAAAATATGCTTTTTATTGTCTAAAATTCGTTTTAAAACGATTTTAAATGGCAAAATTGTATACAAATCCGAAATTTCCGGACTTTTTTAGGACGATAGCCGTGGCTTCGGACGAATTTGTCGTGGATTTTTAAGCGAAATTCATTTTAAATTCAACCTTCTATTAAAAATAAGCTGTGCTATGGATCTACAGACACTGCGAATATAATATAATGAAAATCAAATACCGCCCTAACGGCTAGCTTTTTAGAAGTGCCATTTGAGTCGTTGCAATCGCGACCGTCCGGGATTAGCCCGCTCCTCAATGTCACATCGGTTTACACATTCCGTCCCCACATTTCCGTCCCATTTGCCGAGATTTACCCTCATACCGCCGCGCAAGATGTTTACACATCAAAAATCTATTACTGGATATAAATATTTCAGTTCATGTACCGGGCTATCCAATGAGGACTAAACCCGCCGCTTTTTGGACTCTACCCGTATTTTTATCAAAAAAAATTAATTAACCAAATTGAAATTCCGACGAATCCGAAAATAGTGAGTGAAAAACAATTGAACATCAAATAAAACTGCTAAGGGTCATTTTGATATGTTTTTAAATGAAATGCTATATTTTTATGTGATTTTCCAACTCCTCATATATATTTTGATCTAAAATGTTATATTTCAAATTTAAAAACATCTGTTTTCTGCACGTTTTATTCGTCTACACATTAGCACCTGAAAGATTGACACGGATAGCTGTTCACCCTTTGGGGGTAGTCTTATTCAGACAACGTTAAAAACTGAATTATTTATTAAAAGACCGGATACGCTTTGTAAAATTATACTAAAGAAGTGGAAACACATAGGAGATTTTTTTAGAGTTTCCAGAGACGCATTTCAGTGTATACAATTCTTAAAATGAAGACTCTACTTGACGAAACAAAACATTGAAAGATAGCCAAAGGAATATAAAAAGACAAAATATAAGAAATCGAGTTCAATTTTTTACGATAAATCCGATGAGTTCTATCTATCAGGCGGTACGAGAAGTAAGGTACGGTCCAGAACTCCAATTGGTCAGTTATGGAACAGCTCAAAGGGCATCAACCCATACTGTATCCTTCCCGTTCAGTTTCTAACACAAGAACAAAAATAACTTCATTGCCGATTTGTTGCTTCGATACCGATGAGAGAGTAAGACGAAGACAACAACTTATACAATAAAATGCGATGGACTGATGAAGCGTCATTTACAGCAGCGGGGATATACAATCGGAGAAATACAAATTTCTGGGCAGCAGCTAACCCTCAAGAATATGAAATGATAGGGGTTCAAGGTAGGAGCTCACTTAATGTTTGTTGTGGGATGTGCCAGAACATTTTCTCGATTTAAACGTGCAGAAAATAGACTTTTTCTTTTAATTAAAAATACATCATTTCAGATCAAAAGATACGAGAAATCGGATAATCACATACAAATTTATATTTGAAAATGATATCAAAATGACACCTAGCAGTTTTATTTAATGTTCATTTTTTGTTTTCACAATAAGATTAAATGTATAGTTTTACCATAGCTTACTATTAGAAGGCTGCGATCTTACTAAGAAAAAATCTAACATTAAATCCAAAACATTTGACCACCCTGTATAATACTTATAATTATCAAAAATTTATTGTTTCTTGAAATTTAGCACTGAGGAAGGCAAGTCGGACCAAAAATTTGAGAATGATGGCTTATCATAGAACGTGTAGTCAATCAGCAACTACTCAAGTACCTCGAGACAAACAGAATAATTAGCGATAACCAATACGGCTCCCGCAAACAGAGTTCGCCAGGAGATTGGCCTATGTCACTCATATATGGAGTAGAGTAACTGATAACTACGGAGAATCTCGAGCGATTGCGTTGGATATTTCGAAGGCATTCGATAGAGATTGGCATGATGGATTGCTCAACCAACTGCCGTCCTTAGGCGTGTCAGCGTCTCTCTGCAGCTAGCTTGCTAGTTTCCTTAAGAACGGATATATCTGCACTTTGCACACATCTCAGACACATTCATCATCAATGCGGAAGTACCTCAGGGCGCAACACTTTCACCAACTCTGTTCCTCATCTATATTAATGACCTGCTGACCGAAACCACTAATCCTGTTTACAGTTTTGCAGATGACAGTACCCTTATCTCCCATTTTAGATCAGAAAAACCGTTACCAGCGACTGAGACTTATCACCGCAGACAAGAGCAGATTGCAACACTTAATCAAGATTGGGGCGACAGGAATTTGGCTCAGTTCAATGCAACAAAAGCTCAAGCAGCCACGTTTACCAAGAAAGCCAATACGGCGGGCCCTGACATCATTATGGCAGGATCGATCATTCCTTCATACTCGTCAATCGGACTGCTTGGAGTCTCGGTCAACAGCAATATGTCCTGGCATGACCACGTTGCTAACATTCCAAAAGCAGCATCGTAGAAGCTTGGTGGGCTATTTCGCGACAAAAAACTGTCTACACCGCAGCAGCTACTCTTGCTCTAAAAAGCACAAATAAGACGGTGATTAGAATATTGCTCATACATCTGGGGTAGCGCACCTAAGCACACCCTGAAGCTGAAGCTACTGAATTCCATTCAGAAGAGAGCTGTGCGTCTCGTCGACGACCCGGAGTTGACCCGGGATCTCGATAGTCTGGAACACCGCAAACATGTTGCCGAGATCGCTCTGTTTTACAGATAGTTTCATGACAGATGCTTTCTGGATTTGGCCCACATCATCCTGCCCCCCAGCAACAACTGTCAGAAGTCACGAAAGATGGCAAGGGCGCAACCCGATCATCGTACAACTGGAAACACCTAGAAGCTCGCCTTACAAGGATTTCTTTGTCTGGCCCACTGGCACCACTGTGGAACTCACTCCCAGGACATCTTTTTCCCCCTAATTACAACCTACAACTATTCAACAACCGTGTTAATCAACATTTTCGTACAGACACCGCTCGTCGAGTGCCGTAGGATCTTCCTTTTTTGTGTGTGCCACTCCCATAAAAAAAATAAGTTGTTCTAAATTTGCGGTGCCTCACTCGGTTTTAACATCGGTTTAGTTGTAGGTTAGATCAATATTTTTCGTCGATTTAAGTCAATTCACTAAGAAATCGTGAAAACCAATATGCATATCAAATTCGCAGATGGTTATGTACCTAATGAACTCTTTGTTTTTGGCTAACTAACAATATAGAACATATCAGAGTCCCATTATATTAATAGTTTTAGATCTTATAAAATTTTTGAAAGGTTTTATATTAATTAATTCTATAGAATATAAAGTAAAATATTTGGACATCCGGAGCATATCAAACAATTGCCGAAAATTTCTTGTAACGTATGTTATATATCATTACTTTTATCCATATGATCTTAAAGCGTTCGCTGTACTGTCGGACTTGCTTTTGAAAATATCTCAACGTTCAATTTAATTTGTATGAATGTAGGTAAATATATGAGGAACTATCAGTTAAACATTTCATATTTTTTTAGGCATGTGGAGTTGAAAACAGTCGGTGGTTTCTTAAGACTTGTGCTACTTCAAATAGAAGATAATTTTTACATAAAATGGAGCGACACGTACATCAAAGTTGTACGACCCAACTATGAGTGTACAGATGGACTAATTCACATATTGGCGGGACCCATTGTTAATATAAGCTAAATTTTGGATATGTTATGAATGCATAACCGGCACCTAATTTTTTCGTAATAATTGTTATAACCTAAAATTCTGGGTCATTGCCTTACAATTTAAACAATATATTTTATAATATGTTGTATGTACATAATCTAAACCACTACATTTAATTCTGAAAATTCTGCGTGTGATTCATATAATGAAAGGTTATATCTAAATTTTACATTTACTTGTGGACCAAAATAATTTATTATACCGATAAGATAGGAATGTAGCTGATTTTTATTTTTTTACGTCAAAATTCGCTCTTCTGCTCTATGCCGATATGACAGGATCTCAAGCAAAATGTCTTTTTTTTGTTTTCGGTTTGGCCAACCGGGCCCGACTTTTATCTTCATTTATATAGGTGAAAATTATTAACGGCACTTTTAATGAAGCATGTAAAAGAAAGAATGCCCTCAACTTTTTTGAAAAATTAAGAATATAATTATCTTTTATCGTTGCTGTTCCGTTTTTACAGTAATATAATTATGCTGATATATTATTCATTAAATTAAAGTCATATAGTGTTAATTTTTCCAAGTAAGATATTACGTATATAAATCAGTGCTGCAAGTATCAACCTATCCCTTCAAAAACAACTGAACAAGTTCGCAGATCTATCGGTAAGCGGATTGTATTAGCATTCCACGCTAATGCGTTTGTACTTCCAATACTCGGCAATATATTGTACTGCCAATAAATTCTCACATCGGCACACCTAGCTCCATCTCATATTGCTAGCCGGATCTAAATAACCTGGAAGCAGAACAACCCAAACAATAATATATCTGGAACCCCTCACTGCCAGTCTTTAATAATTGAATTTATCTAAAAGTAATAAACGGATTTCGATAAAATTGGTCTTAAAATTCCTATTTAGAACTGAAGAAAATGATGACGATAAGTTATTATTTAACTTCGGTCTATTTTGGTTATTTAACATAGGTAATCGGAATTGTTAATTCAGGAGTGGTGGTAAGTTCCGGCGCGTTATCGAAATGAAAAGGCCATCGCTGCCCGTTTCACAGATTCATTCCATCTTAAGCCACGAAAGCAAGCACGTAAATTGTCTCATTAGTCCCATCGAAAAGATAGCGGATACATTGGCTTTTAACTATCAGAAGTGAGCGATCTTTCTAGTGCAGAAAACCCTCTCCTTGCTAGGAAACTGACCTCGTCAAGTCACTGTGTACCTAACTAATTGTTCTCAATAACTCAGTGGTGAAGTTGCATTATCTCAATTCGCTCAAGAATCCAACAACACATTTAAGTTATCTTGAGGTTTAAATACCCTATCAATATTTGGTTTTGTTTTATTTTCAAAACTACCTTACATACAACCTTATGGTAAATGATATGGCTTACGTGTAGTCTCTGTTTATTTCGGAAATCGACTAAGATCGAACTCAAAACACTAGTCTCATCAGTGGACACATGCAAATAGTATTACCCTGAAGTCAGTATAATGGTTTAAAAAAATATATTGAAATAACTTTTTTCTCATCTAATAAATATTTCTACTAATACCTACTAATTTAACAGAAACTTTCGTCAACGCACTTACTCCTGACGGCATTATTCGTGCCCCCGTCTGTCCACAGTTGCATGCAATTTAACCACAAGTGTAATTACTTACAGGAGGCCGGGTCTCCTCTCTCCAGCCAGCCCGCAGAAAAATGTTTTAAATAAAACTCTAGAAAATATTAAGTTATTAACCAAAGTTTTTGTGGTTTCGCGGCTTTCAAACCCGAGAGGAAAAAATCAAAAATGTACGACTCTATTGCATATTTTCCTGTTAAAGGTAAGCGTCCATCGTCATCGAGCGGACGGTACGCATCGGACGAATCGGATTTTTTGTGTTCTGCGTCTAATACCACGG
>MU192494.1:15932-28834 GCA_016904865.1 Pissodes strobi
ATATTAAATTTAAGCGAATCTCTTGTCTTTGTAATCTTTATGTCCAAAAAGTTTAAAATGTTGTTAGATTCTTTTTCCATGGTAAATTGAATTCTATTGTTTAGGGTATTTAAAAATGTTAAAAAGGTATCTAAGTTTCTGTTGGTTTCTGTAAAGATGCAAAATATGTCATCCACATATCTACCCCAAAAAAATATATTTCTGATTAATGAATTGTTGGTGTTGAATAAATGCTGTTCAAAATCAGCCATAAAAATCTTAGCAAATAAAGGTGAAATTGGAGAGCCCATTGGTTTACCAATGATCTGAATATTCTGAAACCAATTTAATCTTTGGGGAGATTTTTTAATAAAAGTGATTATTTCTTTCATACAGTCTAGAAAATCTCTAATACAAGAAATAAATCTTAGGGAATCTTGCCCAACCAAATTCAACCAGTGTGCGGTGCAGTGTACTTGTATATGTAATATAATGCTCTTGATTCATCTTGGGAAACTTTAGCTTCTTGCAATCCGCTAATATGCCCTCTAAAATTTGAAGCCCCATCGTAGCACTGACCCCTACATTGTTTCATATTCAATGAAAAACGTGCTAATATACCTTTAGTTAGTAAATATAAGGTATTAGCGTCTGTCTTAGATGTTTCATAGAAGTCCATGAAATATCTTTCGCTTTCGAATTTTTCATTTACTACGCGAAAACACTGCCATTTACTCTTTAAGTGAACTGAACAGTCAGATGTTTCGTCGAGCATTATAGAAAAATATAGTCTGAACTTTTAATATTCTTAAATAGAGTTCTCTGTAAGACTGAGTATTTCATTACGGAAATCATGTGAGAGCCATCTATAACCTGATCTGTTAAACCAAGATTTAATTAAATAATTATTTTCATCGCTAAGTTGCAACAATCTCATAAAATTGTTCCATTCATCGTGTGCCCTTTTATTGGGCTATTTTGAGTTGCAAGATGTGCAAGCTTCTGCTTTCTAGTTTCCAATTATTTTTTATTCTTGTCTCCGTTCTATTTAGCGTGAAAGTACATCCACCCCACAGTTCCGTTATGTGCCTTAATTAAACCGTTGTTTGAGTTTTATTCAAACAACGATTAAACCAATAGGAATGCACAAAAGTGACAGTTAATGGAGGAGCTAGATACAATTTATGAAATTTGAAGAATGTAAAAACAAACCCAGTAACTTTTTCTGTTAGATTAGAACTGATTTTGGGCATACCTTGGGCTAGATTTAGTTGGTTGCGCCCCCGAAGCTAGCAGAGGCCCATGCATTTTCCTTCGCTTATCTAGCTCTGTCCATTAACTGTCACTTTTGTATATTCCTATTGGTTTAATTAAGACCCGTAACTGAACTGTGGGGTCGATGTAGTACTCTCGCCTATTTAGCGGCAGGCGGACATAAATTATTATACTGCTGGGCGGCTTGTCGCATCAGTAAAGGCTTAGGTTTATGGGTGTTATGACTGACGAGACAATTAGATGATTTATGAAAATAAAACGCTTGAACAATTTTAAGTGGGGCTCTGCCCCACATGAAATTATCCATATGGGGCCCGGGCCACGGAGGCCCCATTAAGTCAGCGCCCCTGAAAAACTCTGTGGTATAAATTGCCAATATTGCGAATACTAAAAATTAATATGGTACTATTGATACTAGTCCTTCCTTCTGCGAAATATGTGAGTTTATCATTCTGAAGTAACAAGTAACGGAGAACCTGGTCATTTATCGTCATGAAAATGCTACATTTCATCGTTAAATTTCAATATCTGGAAAACTATCAAATTTCAGCTCATGTTTTATATGGCAAAAATGTTTACTGATACATATAACTTAAAAATATGATCAAATGCAAGGTGTTTTATATTAAAAAATTTAATTTTTGCTGCTCTATTTTTTTCTGATGCACCCTGTAAAAATTCCAATACTTCTAAAATATGCGCGTTTTATTACTTCACCCTATAGCTGACATAATTTTCACACAGAGAGTATTAGGTAAGAAAAATCTTACTTTATTCTATCATATAATCAGGAGACTAATGAATTTTAACTTATATTTTAGAAAATAAATGTAGTCTACGTTAAAAGAAAATAATGTTCTAAAACCCGGCGAATTTGTTGAAGGTTAAAAAAATAACACTGACCGTGCATGTCTTTTGTACCATATGTAATAATTACAATTTATTATTAATATGGAATTTTAAGGAAATTGAATAAACGATTCTTTTCGTTATTCAGAGATTTTTTCAAAAATCTTGTTGTTTTGTAATTAAATTATATTAACTTTTTAACAGAATTTTACAATATTTTGATGTAGGGAAAATGATACGTCTTCCGTTTTTTCGCCAAGAACACCAGCTTGCAATATTCATCCTTAATACGTCTGCTAATGCTCTCAGAAAGACCGGAAATAAAAATTAATTGAGCATATCTTGGGTATAATCAGGATCTTTTTCGTCTGGAAGAAATTTTTAGATCGCCTATTTTTTCATCTTCGGGGTTCTCTAATCTTATTGGTTCTTCGTTGCGAGATTCGCATCTATCCTCATCTATTATATTTTCTGGCATATTATTTACGTCACAAGAGAATAGATCCAAACTTGGAGAGTCTGAAGTTAATAAGGTAAGCGTTTCGCTATCAATCCAGGAAGACATTTCAGGATCATAATATAATGCCTTGCTCTTATCGAAGTTTGACTCTCTAATATTTCCTTGTAGGATTTCACCAGATTTGGCCGATGTTTCGTTGTTGTGCTCAGAAATGACTTTTTCTGGAAAAACCAAGTTTTTATGTCCGGTAAATTCACAAATACTAATACTATTTTTCGTAGAATGTTGATTAGTAATATTGTCGGATGCCTCACTTAAATTGGAGTCAATTTTAGCTTGCATATATTCCGAAGAATCTTTTACTCCTTTGTCATATAGTAGAGATTGTTCGCAGAAAAATCGTTCTCTACAAAAAGAATGATTTTGTTCCAAAAAAATATCTAATAATTATATTTAGCAATGGAAAACTTTTATTATCCTACCATTGAAATCATTATTTGCGAAAATGTTATTATTTGGGGAACTTTGCCTGTTATCTGTTACACTTATAGAAAACCCGATCATAATTTTTTTGTTGAACATCTTTCTCAAGAGCGATAAACTCTGTTACTAAAATAAATAGTCACGTCAATAGCAGGTATCTATGCAAAAATATTGATAATCTCTACTTACTTTGGTACAGATTAATAGTTTCTGTGGTAGATTCATTTTCTGGATATTTAGATGGGCTAGCGACTCTAACAATGTACTTTCTGAAAAAGAAAGGGGGTGAAGAAAATCAAACATTGGATACTGTATGTACTAATAGTGTACTCCATTACAAGTGAAGAAAGTGACGAATGCGAAAATCACGCGAGTGTAGAAAGACACTTTATCAACAAGTGATGTACACTGTTTTTACTACGATCACAAAATTTACGCCCTTTGATTCTTTAGAAAACCCTAAGTTTCGAAAGTAAAAAGTACATGTCCTTTTTACTTTCCACTTTCCTCACATCTGCTTTTTACTTTCCAATGTTGACAAAGCAGAGTTCCTGAAGCAGCAGAGTTTCTATAGCAACGAATCACTTTCCACACATATGCTTTTTTACTCTCCATAGGAGTGATAGTGATATTTAAAGCTTTCTAAAGTGCCAAAGTGTGCGACATATGTCATTTTCATATGCGGAAATAGTTATTTACCTAACTAGTGCGGAAAGTGATACCTTTCCGCACGCGACTGCAATTTCCGAGTGCGGAAAAGACAATTTCCGCATGTGTTAGATATAATATTTTTTCTACAAGCGTTTTACCTTAGTACTACACACTCACAAAAAAACTCAATCAAAATCCGAAATTTTTTTTTAACAAAATACTTATTTACATTCAAAACCAAAAAGCTATCCTGGCGGAAGTAAAAAAACGGGTATAATTTTGCTGTTACACTTGACATATTTTTTTATAATAATAGTAGTCGTATGTCTATTGGTTTCCAGGATATTAAAAAATATATTAAAAACAACTTTTGAAGTCTTCACTCATTTATATTTTATTTGCATTTTTTCTCTGAAATGATGGAAAGTGATGAAGTGAACTACGCAATTCCCGAATCTATCCTAGCGGAAGCAAACAAAGCTAGCTTAGAATTACTGCCGGAAAAATCCCGAACAAGATTGGAGAAGGAATTTAATGTGTTCAACCAGTGGTGTGAAAAAAGAAATGTCAGAGGGTTTAAAGAAGAAGTCTTTTTAGTATTATTTTTCAGAAGCCAGTAAACCTTGTAAGCCATCGACTCGTTGGTCAAGATATTCTATGTTGAAGATGGTGATTAGAATACGAAAAAATGTTGACATTGGAAGATTTGCAAAACTGCCAGCTTACTTGAAACGTCAGAATGTTGGTTTTTGGCCCAAATAGTCGAAAATATTCAGCAAAACTGATATTTCCAAGTTTACTAATGAAGCACCCGATTATATTTATCTTTTAATGAAAGTGGTCACTATATTTGGATTGGCTGGTGCGTGTCGTCGTTAAGAATTGACGTATTTATCAACAGATAACATTGATGATAAGGGCGACTTACTAGTAAACAAAATTTCCAACACAAAAACGTATTCAAGTCGAACCTTTGCTATATCTAATGACTTAAAATATGGTATGTACCTAGACTATTATAAAAGATATTCTCAATTACGTCCTTCAACCACACCACACAGCAGATTTTTTGTTAAATATATTCATGACAAATGCACTACGGAATATGTTGGTATCAATATGATTGGCAAGATACCTTCGGAGATTGCTGTGTTCTTCCGTCTACATAATCCTGAAGAATATACAGGATACAGCTTCAGGCGATCCTCAACGACCATGCTTGCCGATTCATGCGCGAATATTACAAGTATAAAACGGCACGGAGGCCGGAAATCCAGGGGTACCTAGAGGGATCGATTGAAAACAAAAAACATACATCAAATAAAATTTTGGCATTATCAGAAGCAAGCAGCTCCATGCAAAATACCATTACCATTAATAATGCTGAAGAATCTACTCAAGTTCATTAATGGGAGATACTAATAATGAAAGAACATGCCTTAGTTCGCAGTCAACGTGGGATCTTTTTGCATCGGCAATAAGTTTACAAAATGCAAACCATTATATTTTCGATATAAATATAAATAATAAGTAATTTTGTACATTAAAATCACGTTATTTGCTATTGTTTATGTTTCATTAAAAAATGCAAATAAAATGTAAATGAGTGAAGACTTTAATTTTTTTTTCCGCACGAAAATACTTTCCGAACAGTTGAGCGTGCGGAAAGTATATGCGTGCGGAAAAGTGCAGCTTTCCGCACAGTCATGCGCGCGGAAAGTCTGTACCTACTTTCCGCACGCTTGTAGAAAAAAATAAACAACATAATAGAAACTTCAATTGAAATACTTACCCACGGTTGCCAGGCATAGTAATTAACACTTGGTGGTTTAGAATATCATCTTTATTGGTATCTAAAAGAAGAACAAATTTTTAACAACTAACACTCAACTTAAACCTATTAATTAAACAAAATAATTTGCGGACAGGTAAATGTGGTATGTTAAGTACATAAAGCTCTCTCACCAGAAACACATTTTTTCTTTGTTCTTCTGTTTTTCCGGCGAGGGCATAATTGACAGAAGGCTTCTTGTATTGGTTCTCTGGCTGCAGATTCATGTAACGGCAATCCAGCTATTCTTCTTATTCTAGGTGCGATTTTATTAGCTGCAAAGCTAATTCTTTCAAGTAAGCACGCCTTTCAATAATTATTTTTGTTGATGAATTGTTACTTTTGTATATAAGATAGCTATTTATACCCCCTATATTTAGCATAGAAAAAAATAGTGTTAAAAGCCATCTGCAGCTAATTCGTGAAAATGAATAAAAACTTTTTATCCCAACAACAACGTCGACTGTTTGTCAGATTATAGAAAGTAATAATCTCAGGTTTAACCCTGAGTTACTACCGACCAATCAAAGTTACATTGGTAATATCCACGGGTCCCCACGACCAACTATAGATATATGTATGTATTAAATAAACAAATTTAAAAACCCTAATTTTTATTGATCCAAAACATTTACACAACCAACAAGTATAAAAAAACTTATCTAAACACTTAGAACATATTTTTTTACAACACTGATTAACAAACTGATATGTTACAAGAATCACAACTAATAACTGTCTTCCTATCCTTTTTAGGAAGACAAATGCCATATCTTTTTCGTTTGCTCTTTCCAGGTTCTGTAGCTACCTCCTCAACTGGAATTGCGATTTGTAAAATATCAGCTACTAGTCTATGGATTTTCATAGGGCACCTTAGAGTTGACCATTCTAGAAAGCAGATGCTCGTCAAATATTCGGAAAGAGTGTACCTACTTTCCGCACGCTTGCAGAAAAAAAAACACATAATAGAAACTTCAATTGAAATGCTTACCCGTGGTTGCCAGGCATAGTAATTAACACTTTGAGGTTTAGAATATGATCTTTATTGGTATGTAAAAGAAGAACAAATTTTTAACAACTAACACTGAACTTAAACCTATTAATTAGGTAAACAAAATTATTTGCGGACAGGTAAATGTGGTATATTCAGTACATAAAGCTCTCTCACAAGAAACATATTTTTTCTTTGTTTTTCTGTTTTTCCGGCGAGGGCATAATTGACAGAAGGCTTCTTGTATTGGTTCTCTGGCTACAGATTCATGTAACGACAATCCGTTACTTCTTATCGAGACACGGAGAGACAGCGTCAAGTTCGTGATACTGGAGTCCGTTCACTGTAGACTGCTCGGGTAGCGCTACGGGGTCGGGTACACGGGCGTTACGGCGTGGGGTGGAGACTAACGCGCTCCCACTACTCCGATTTCACGGTGGACGTATTTAGGTACATATTTACCGATTTACCGTTATTATTATGATATTTTGAATATTGAATGTTATTCGGCCGCGCGAGTTGGAATTGATGAGATGAGCGTTAACAACAATTATAAACCGAGTGGGCTGCCGGTTATAAAGTATAGAAATCTTATTGGAATGGGCAGAATGTATGATTGAAAATATATAAGAGCTGATAATTGTTTTAAATATTCCCTTTGTTTATCGTTATAAATTTGGGTAAATCATCAACAGAGAACGTGAGCTGGGCAAAATTGGAGAATTTTTTTTTAAACTTGCTATATATGGGGGTTTTGATTTCAAAAGTAACATTAATTTTTGAAGAACATTTTGACCCTGTATAGCTCTGTGGCCCTAAATTGAGGAAGCCTGCTGCGATTTGATTCCATAAAATCAGTAATAATTCGTTTTCTATAATTTGAAAAAATTTGCTTCGGTATTTTTTTTAAACGGAGACGCCTATTTTTCCTCTTGGGGAAAAAATATACTTTTTTTTCGATCGTGTTCATATTCGATAGGTGGATGGTAGGGGTTGCCATGATCCCAAAAAGCAAATTTATAATTTCGATCCCCCCACTCCTCCCTTAAAAATTGTAAGTTTTAAATGATATGCCGTGGAGAGTTCAAATTCGGTATAAGGGGGTTTTCGGGAACAGGGACTTCATATATGACCTAAAATTTTTCCTGGGTAAGAAAAAAAAACGAAAAAAAGGGGAATATCTTCATTTATGATATAGGCGTTTTCGCGGTTGGGGATTTCCGAAGTGACGTCAGATTTTTCCTGGAGCGTACCAGGAAAACTAGATAAGAAAATAAAATAAAAAAAATAAAAACATATTTATTTTTGACATTTTTTTCAATGGAAACTAGACTTCCTCTCGAAAAACCCAAAAACACGTGTTTTTGAAGGTTATGTTTGAAACTTTTTAAAAGTAAGGTTCCTATGAGAAAGAGCAAATTAAACTCTTTTTGTATAGCAGTAGCTTTTTCTGGAAAATATAATTCCAAATTTATGGGAAGAATACACCTATTCTGGGTTAATGACCAGCCAAAGTAAGGGAAAAACGACTTAACCACAATTTTTTTTATATACTAGTGTAGAGAATACGAAAGGTAAATATTTTTATTTTTGCATATTTTTTAATGTGTTTGTTTATGTTAAAAAAATACCACAAAAACAAGGAAAATAATATCGTATTTTTTGCAATTTTTTCCGAGAAAAAAACTTCGTATTAAAAAAACGCGAAAACGGGTGTTTTAGTATTCCTTCTTTTTAATCTTGGGAAATACTTCCGGGCCTGTACGTTTCTTCAAGTCCATATTTTCTTATGTCAATACCTAGGGGAAAAAAATTAAATGCTTACCAAGAGTAAAAATAGTATATTGTGTAACTAGGAGGAAAAGCAAAACATTCCTGGACGACTGTGGTAATTGCTGAGGCCAGCAACACAGGAGTCCAGGAATGTGCTTTTCCTACGAGTTGCACATACTATTTTTTATCCGATCGAAATTAATTAGAATACGTACTTATAAAAATAGAGCAAAATCTTACTCTAAATAAAAAGGGTGTTTTAAATTTAAACTCAACATAATATCAAGTTTTGAATCGAGCGAGCTTGAAGTTTATTACGTAACTACGGAAATAACATCTAAATGTTACTTTTGATAGACGTCGATTTGACAAACAAGGCGTTTGAATAGAACAGAAATGTTACATTCCCGGCCTAGGACGGGAATGTTATACTCCCGGACAGTTATTTTCTATTCTTGTACAGTTATTGCAAGTTGCCAAGCAACGCATACAATATACTGGAATCATGACTTTTGCGGTGAGAAAACACATCGGAAAGGTGTCGTTTTTCGTCCGATCGGATAAAAAATATTTTCTCATTTCACAAAGATGAGGCTTAAATAAAATCAATAATAATTTTATTTTCTCGATATTTTTAGGTGATAAGTCAAACCTATTAATTAATTGCAAAAAAATAGTATTTTCACTAGAAAATGCAGGTGGGAATATTTAATTTCAGTCTATAATATCAATAAAACACAAATACAATTAAAAAAAATCCTTATATTTGGAAAAAAATTCACTCGAAATTTGTGTTCCCTTTGTTATTTGGTGAGCTTATACAGTGCCCTCCAAAAAGTTCGTAAAATATACCTTTTTGTTTTTGGTTTCTCAGAAAAAATTATTCGTCTTAGGAAAAAAAATTATATGGATCAAAAACAAACAAAAAATGTTTATTAAGTTTTTACGTACGAAGGACAGTTGTTCAATAAACTGATGGCAAACAATGAAAAAAATTAATAAACTAGGTACCAATTTTTGACTCCAGTTTATTAAAAAGCTGTACCTCATTTGAAAAAAGTTGTAGGGTTTTTGCTTGCATTATGATGGCTTTTAAATTCGCTGTTTCAAAGATTTTATATCCGATAACTTTTTACTTAAAAAAATCATATCTTTTTTGCACATCATATACAGTGCGTGCCCGGATCGACGCATTAATAGGTGAAGATGTCTGAAAATGTTTGAGTTGAAATTTAAACTTCTGGGGTTCAGCCCTGATTGGATAGAAACTAATTTGAGCCATAATTTCAGTTTCGAAAAATCCAGATCCATGTCTTGTAAACGTACAAAAAGCTTATTTTTCCCACTATAATATAGTAAAGTATTTTTTCTGTTGGAGATACGACAGAATGCTATTAGGGAAAGTTGTTCAGAAAGGAAAATTGAGTAAGAGTACAAAATTTCAAAGGCTGTGCCTACTTCGATATTTTGTCTTATTCTTCTCTTTTTTTAAGAAAATAAACTGATCTTCTTGAAATTTTGCATACTTCGATAATGTATCATTCTGAACAACTTTTTTTAACGAAAATTTTCAATATGTTTAACATGGAAGTTACCTGTACTTTATTAAAAAAGAAAGAAGAAATAAGGCAAAATATCAAAGTTTGAAATTTTGTATTCTTACTCAATTTTCCTTTCTGAACAACTTTTCTTAATAACATGTTGTCGTATCTCCTACAGAAAAAGCAGTTTACTAGTGGGAAAAAATAACCATTTTGTAAATTTCCAAGGCATACTCGATTTTTGAAACTAAAATAATAGCAAAAATTAGATTCTCTACAAGCAGGGCTGAACCCCAGATGGCGAAATTTTAACTGAACATTTTCAGTCTTTTTCACTTATTCATGCGTCGATCCGGGGACACACTATACTACTAAGTAGTGTTTTTTATGCAGAGACTTTTATCACGAATACATTTGTCTGAGAAGCCAATAATAAAGTGCGTCATATGATATGAACTACAAAAATTTCAATTTGGACCTTCCAACTAAGAATAGAAGAACTTTACTTTATATAATTAGCTTACATTATAATTGAAACGTATAGTTACTTTTTAAAACAACATAGTTTTCATTCAGGGGCTCGTCAGGGGTGTAGGATTTTTTATCTTTAATTTTTTGAGCCTCTATAATATAAGTTGGATCTCTTATTTTCATGCCTCTTGTGTGTCTTGGATCAATTATTTCAGGCAAGAGACAATTGAAATAAAACTTTTCAAGCTTTGGTAACATTGATTTTTCGAAAAACTCTTTGTCGATTGGAACTTCTAAATAAATAATTTCTCTAAGAGTCCATACCGAAAAATAACATTTTTCTTTGAGGGCTATATTTAATTGGCCCTGAACCTGATAATAATAATTGTGATTTTTTTTCAATTTGTAACTTTCGCCGTCTACTTCCAAATATTGTATTAATTTTTTTGAAATAGCCTCTTTAATGGTCAGGTTTCTTGCTGAAAAGGGACATTTGATTTCAACTAGGAATCCCGAATTTTCCTCGATACCATCCGGAGAAGCACCAAGAAATGGCCAATTTTGGTTTATCACAAGACCGGAATCAGAAATATTGAAACCAAATCTTGATTCCAACGATCTTTTTGCCCTGTCTTCATTATTTTTTCCCCAGGCAGTAGCTTTAGAAAAAAATTCTTTATACAAGATATCTGTAATGGTAGATGCGCAACTTGTTGTTGGACGCATTTTACAAATTTTCCCAAATAAGGAAGATGTTAACATTGTTTTTCTATACTGCCTCCATTCAGCAGAATCCGCTTCAAGACGAGTATTAATTTCTATTTGTCTATACTCAGCTTCGGATTTATTCAACTTTTTTAATAATTCCGTTTTTCAATCTTCAAACGCTTGTTGATCCAGATCTGGCTTTTGACAATTTTCTCCATAATTAGCATCTGGTTCACTTGACTTGCTAGCAGAGAATACTAGTTTCCTCCTGGACTGAGAATGTTTCTTTTGCCTATTTAAATTTAACTGCTCAATTCTCTTCACATTTTTTCCAGGACTGTGTCCCCCACTCAAGTGCTTGAATATATTATACAGCGGTCTTTTCGTATTTTTTGAAACCACCGCAGAAAAACAGCGTCCATGATAACATCTTCTAAGAGTATAATTTACTCGTTTACCTCCAACTTTTTGTGCAATGTTAGCATTGAATTGTTCCACAATGTTAGTGTTAACGTTTTCCAGCAAGCTTCTGGAATGTCCTGCTAAATAGCGCACGGCTTCCATTAGTTTTTCCTCAATGGCAAATGTTCGAAAATCCGACATATAATTGTTTTTATCAGCTTCTATCTTTTGACAAAAACATTTCAATTCGGAACAGCCTTTATGCTCCCCAAATATGTGGCTTATACTGTTAATTATATCTCTCCTTAGGTTTCTATTTTTTTCCTCCTCACTGAGGCCTTCTTCTTTTTTCCGGTATTGAACTGCTTTTGCCACAGCTGTTCTGCATCGTAAAATGTTATTTGAAATAATATTTCTCAAAGCCCCAGGAACGCCTTTTACTTTAGAAAGCTCCCGTAATTTGCTGCTATAATTCCTCAGCAAATGATTAGTACATTCTATTTTTTGAACCACACAGGTTTCATAAGGCCTACTATCTAGAATTTTCTTGTAGCAGCTACTATCTCCATCTGCTATCATTTTATTGTAAATAAGGTTATACATTTCCAAACTTGAGCAAAATCCTTCTGCAATTATGCTCGCTTCCATAGCCGTGGAAGATGAGTTCCAGTTTTTGTAGCAGGTATGTTTAGCAGCTTGTCCACCTTTGTTTTCAGCTCTTTGGCAAACACAACAATATTTATTTTTTACTCCCAAATATAAAATTTTACCAGATTTTACCCCAACAATTGCAGCAACTCCAGAGAGAGAATTATAATTTCCACCACCTCTGTAGGATCGTTTTGCCCAGCTTCCATCACAGACTACTGTAATCATCGGTGTTCCATTGATGTCAACACTGTTATATTCTAAAGCCATCCTTGCCTCTTCTTCAGCGGCCTCTTTCATAGACCTCCAAGCGATTTCTTCCCAAGCATTACATATTTGTGTATGCACTTTCTTGTACAACGTAAAACTTAAAGATGGAATGTCCATTGCTCCGGTAATGTTTCTCAATTGTGTATAGCCCCCACCTGTATTCATTACAGCTGTAACGGTAGAAGTGTTTATGTCAACTTTTTCAGGTTGTTCTGGACAAGTAGAAATTGTTTTTGTAAAGTTGCACATATCACACTCAAATGTGAGTTTCGACTCAAAACCTTTTTTCAATTCATTCACAATACGCATGTTTGCAAGGCTGCATCCAAATAAAGGCGAATGATTCGAAAGGTTTTTCATGGAATCAATAAACTGCTGCAGATATACTATTCGACATCCGTCGATAGTCACCTCTCTGCAAAAAAAAATCAGTGATAATAATTCCATGTAAGCTATGTAATTTTCCTGATATATTTCATAGAAAAAATAGGTCTGTTTGGTATTGAAAACTTTTGTATTCAAGAGTTTTTTTCGTATCTCTAAAAATAACAGAGATATCAACGATTTTAA
>JAEQML010059293.1:0-28830 GCA_016904865.1 Pissodes strobi
AATCCGCCATGATTCCATCAAACCTCGAGTACCACACCTCGTCACGTATGTAAGTTGTAGTAAGCCGTAGTTGAAAAATGATGATGTAATAGTGACGTCACTAAACTTCCCCTCACTTACCACAATTAAATTAATCCTCGTGAAAGCAAAGTAGTATCCTGTAGTATGCCGTGGTTAATTGTAGTTAGCTCGCGAAAAAACGCTTCTTGTTACGATATCTGTCAGTTAGACAACTGAGCTTCCAGGCTACTTGATATTTCGAACTATTTGAAAAATAAGTAGAAAATGACTAATACAAAAATCAAATCGAATCAAATATGGTAATATATCAGTGTTTGTAGTAAAAAAAATTCTATATATACCTCGGTTAAGAAGGCCATTATTAACCTCGCACATTATATCCTTCGGCGCTACGCGCCTCAGGATATAAAAGTGCTCGGTAAATAATGGCTTACTTCTCAACCTAGGTATATAATATACTATTAGTTTCATACATAAATATATACATTTGCAGACGTTTCAAAAAAGTTGTATTACAACAAATCGTCAATATTACCTAGTTAAACAATTGGAAGTGTTTACGTAGACACAACGTCATGGGCATGAACAGGAAATGTATATCAGCTGGTCTAACCTTGTTTATATACAAGCATAAAGAGAGCGTCTGATTTTTGTACACACACTCTTAGAGTGCGAAGGATATATCACAAACCCTGTAGAATACATAATTTTCAAGTTTAGTAATTGGGGGGTTTTCAAATATTTTTGAAAGAAGTTAAATTCCAATTCAAATACTACCTTTTTTGACAGCTTTGGCTTAAAAATTGGTCATTATCCAAGTTAGAATGGAATATTAAAAAAAAAGACCGGAAAATTTTGAAATAATTTATTGTCAGTCACCATTTCAATAACTTATAAAATCTGAAATAAAATTATTTTAAAACTCAGTAAATGACATCCGTGTGCCAAAATAAAGAATATCTAAAACTGCCTTTACACTGCCTTTACACATACATTACATTATACATATGTATAAAGTTTACGAACTGTAGTTTCTGAAAAGTCTGGCGCCAAAAATTGGGAAAATCCGGTGAAAATCAGATATTTTGCTTTTGCAAACTACAGCTGGTATGGGAAAAGTTTATTATTTTTCTGCTTATATTTTTATGTCTTATGGCTGTCTCAAAATTGTCGATTGCGATATTTTTTCTATTATACAGGCACATTACCATACATTTTGCCCACTCTGTATAAAATACCCCAGATTTAACGTTGCCTATGTTAGTTTCTCTTTTCGGAAAACTATAACGTTCATATGGCAGCTTAATTTTCAATTAGGTTCGGGAAGTTATCACCTGTGACCGGTTTTGACTTCAAGTCTCGTCATGTTAAATCGCATCAGGGTTTTGCCAATACCTCCTACAACTAGGCCAGACGGCTTACGCGTGACGTCATCAAAAGTGGTCTTAACTTGTTTACAGGCGTATATTGAAATGTGCAATTTCTTTTAAAATTTCACAGTTAAGTAGACATTTTAGATGCAAAATACTCGAAAAAATATAACAAAAACTTCTGTTTTGTAAATTTATCTTTTTTTATATGTAGTTTGAAACGTAATTGGCCTAATACAATACCTCCTACAAGCTGATATTACTTTAAGCACGACTATTATGACTGATAATGTGTATTACTCATTTTTTTTAAATCAAAAATTAAATTACAGTTTACTTACCTTTTTCTGTATACATAAATGATATTTAACAGCTTCCGGTTAAAACAAGACTGCGAGTCATGAACAGCCTTTAAACGTGCCTCATTCGATTTTTGTTAAAGGAAAACGAAATTTCAAAGCAAAAACCTTTGAATATCCAGTTTATCAAAATAGAATCTACCTATTTTGATAAACTGAAACTAGATACCACCAATAAATTAATAGATAGGTGGTAATACAAAGAACCTTGCAATCTTCAAATATTTATGATAAAACATGAAAGCTTTATACAGGTTTCAGATTATTACTTTTTTATGTTAGATTTGGTATATCACTCGGTATATTATTGGGGTCTAATATTTATTTATTAAAAGTCTCCAGTTTCCTTTTTTCCTTTTTACCCAAAAGATTATGATTATGTTTAGAACAATAATTATTAAGAAAGAAGTGTATTTGAAATGCTGCCAAGAAAATTTTTTGAAACATCAATTTTTAGGTAATTTTTACAATTTTCAAAAGGAGTCAAAAGGCTGTTTTGATTTAGATAGTTTAACAACAGCTCACAACGAAAAGACTTTTTATTGTAAATATCTAAAAATGTATCTTCGAACTCATTAATCAGTTTTTTAAATATAATATAGGCTGTTGAAACTACGTCCACTACTTGTTCACGAAGATATAAAAGAGTCCCACGACTTAACGAATTAATGAAATTGTAAGAATCTTCTACAACACAAGGTTCATTTAAAGTTAAATTTTCCTTGCAAAATTCACACCCTATTTTTTTTAAACAATATGACAGCAATATCCACTTAAATAAGTAATTAATTGGCATTTCAGATGCTCTGAATGTGACAAATTATTAAGAAAACCTTTCAGAGCCTCTATAATAAACGGATTAAATATTTTGAGAACTAATTTAACATTTTGCCTTTCTATAAATGATGGAAAAAGAGCCTTTAAACTAAGGGAATACCCACGTTTTAATATTTTGTCTCGTTTTAGTTCATGAAGTTTTTTGACCAATGAAGGCATATAGCAAACATTGCATTACAGCCTTTATGAGGCATAATTACACTAAATATCACTTATCCCAAAATTAGCTAACAGGAATAAATTTTATAAACTTGCTGTACACAATGAACGAGCACAAAATAAACTCTTATTACACGAAGCAACAGGTCAATCCAAACATTTTGGAAAGCTAAAAACATGAACTTTAGGTCTTTTCGGCTAGTTTCCACCGCACAGCATTGTTCACATAAATTTAAACACACCAAAGTACTGATATTATAAAGAAATTAACAGAAAAACGATCAAAATCGAACAGAACAATAATTAAGAAGCCGGTCGAACGTCGAAAGTACGCCAACTGACAGGAGGCAGTGTTGCCAGATTTAGAGTCAGTTTCATACATTATTTGGGATGTAAACTATTTAACGTACATTTAGTTGGACTTTAATTTTTACAGCATTTGTTGAATGACATTTGAAATTATGTTTTTAAATGGAACTAACTAAATCTTTATACAAAATAATTAGGTTATTGCTAAGCAACGTTTATTTTCTTAAAGGTTTTGATTCCGTTATGCTTCACTTTCCGGTTTTAAGCAAACTTTTACATTAAGTATCTAATATATTGTTAATTGTAATCCAAGACAAATATTTTACGTTTCGTTGAAAAATAATTTGTTGCAAATTACAGTGAGAAGTAGCCCAAATTGTGATAAAGCGCCCAATCTGGCAGCACTGGATACAGAATATATCGAAGATGGCGGATGGAAATTGACATTCCAGTGGCGTTAAATACGCAAGTAGCCGCGATAAAATAATTAATACTTTTACTGGGCTCCTCTTAATGCTTTTCTTATGGCAAAAAAGTATAGACAACTTAGAATGACGTCACTGCTAATTTTAATGTTAGCTAGTTGGCCTAGTTATAGGAGGTAATGGTTCTGCAGATTAAGCTGCTAAAACTATCAGAATTCTTAAGAAATGTTTTTAAAAACTGATTTTGAATGTATTGGCTCTTCGTTCGCAGGTAGTAACGACAAACACAACGACAACTCGATAGTACCATTTAAGAAATAAATGGTATTTCTTAGTCTATATATTACATCAATAAACGTGCAAAAGCACAGTGGGTCTGGTGAGATATAGGTTGTGTCCTATAGAGTAGTTTAAGCCAAACAAAAAGGGAGGCTCGCCACATTTGAGCCGAAAAAATGTACCAAAAGTTCGAGTTTTGAACCTAAAATGACCTAGAACGGCAAACTTCCACTACTACTTCTCCAGGTTTAACATGAAAATAATTAAATTAGAACGTGAAAATAAGAAACTTTCGTAAGCCGAGAGTCTGGTCCAGTGTTGCCAAAAGCGGCACATCGCACCGGGGGGGCAGAGCCAACAAAACTAACCCAAGGCGTGCCCAAAAAAAATAAATAAAAATTCTTCAGTCGAAAATGCAAATATTTTTTTTCTTCATTTTGGGCATGCCGTCAGTTAGTTTGGTTGGTTGCGCCCCCGGAACGAGCGAAGCCCATGTATGAAGTGAAATATTTGACGAATATATACATACAAAGATTAGTGTAATCCAATGAGTGTCTCTATATTTTTCTTTTATTTGGGTGAATGATTTTACGAATAAATTACTAATTCATATTTTACGAATGAACAGAGAAGCAAACTGTGGTGTCCTTATCATGCAACTGGTGGAAATTGTTCATAGTTCACATATAGCTTTATTAGGTTTGGAATTGATTTAAAAAATTATTTTCAAATGCGTTACAATTACGCCCCAGATCAGAGACAAGAGGAGAGTCTGGTTACTGGCCCAGTAAATTAGTCCACCGTTCCTTATCGCTCTTTGTTTCACATAACTCCCTATACTCCCTGGACATACATTTGATGTTCTTTTTTTACTCACGCTTGATTAAGAAACAAAAGATAAACCATGAATAAATAATTCAATTTGACAACGCTGCACCAGAACGGTGACAGTGACGCGCGCCGATCACGGCTTGCATTTTTGTAATGGCCGCTCTGTTTCGTTGTATTGTTTACGTTTTTTTTTTGTGATTTATTGTGCGATTCTCATAGTTTCCCACCTTGAGCTATTGACTTTTATTAGTGACTAGTGTGTATTATTTATTATTATGATAATTTGTTGCAAGCATGTTCAGTCTAGCTGCTCGATGGAAGGCAACGTCTTTGTCCTTATAGATATTAATTGCATTTGTCATTCAGTTGAAGTTGAACTTATGCCACTTTCGATTCTTTTTGCTTTCATTTGAGAAAGATTACTTAGAAATAAAACCGAAAGAAGCATTAGTGCAATTATATTTATATTAAATTTAATATATTCGAAGGAAGAATCATCTGTTTGACCATTCAGTTTTACCAATGTTATTTCTGTCAGTGATATTGATTCGTATTGTCCGTAAGAAAAATATACATCAAAACCAAATAAGTGACATTTTGAATTATATGTGAGTATTTATGGAGAGAGACAAAGAAGGCATGACAGCTTTCTCTCTCTCGGATGATTTATTAACATTGAGTTGCGCGCCTTTCCCTTGTCTTTGCTTAGGTATAAAATGTACAAACACAAAAACTTACCTATGGAAAAACACCGCTAATAGTAAAACCAAATCCCAGTTTGCGTAGCTTTTCTGCCTCTGTATTCCAATGATATTTGGTGGAAAAAATGGATCATTTCCATAAATATTCTCGTTCCATGGAATAATATCCATTTGAAACAGGCATTTTATCAGTACAACCAGCTGAAAAAAAAATGGTAAAATATTAGATATATCACACCATGTGGTACAGTGTTGTGTGAGACATAGAAACGCTGAGCCAAATTTTAAAGGGGTCAAATATTGACTACATACTTGTCCTATGAAAAAAAAAACTATTATTTGCTGGGCAGAACAAGTTCAAAGCATTCAAAAAAATCATTAAATTTTAAGCAACTGTTTATCAGTTGTAAAAAAAGAAACATTATTCAAAATAGTAATATAATTCTAAGAAAGTTGTAATATGAACACCATAAATAAACGAATGTCGGATTGATTACATTTTAAAATTGTATCACCATTGCCATATTTCAAACTAAAGTATATAAACTATGAGTGCTTAGGAAATTGTAATAGTTTTTCCAAGATCGTTATACAGAAGTTTACGTGTGAGCACGGAAACAAGTGAGTTTACATGTTATTTTATAAAACAGCAAAATATAAATTAAATCTTTGGACTTATTTACTGTCGTTTTATTTCATTTTACTAGACTGAGGTTTTATTACATTCATTTACGGTGCAGAGACAAATAAAATAAATATCAGCAAAAATGCATTGGATCTGTTTATATAGAAGATAAAACAAGAATGAAGGACAAATTGTATACATTAATTGAAATCCAGATTAATTTAAAATAATGGTTTTGGGTTAGAATTGAACAATTTTTGAGAACTCTCACTTCTAAAAATTGTTCAATTCTAACACCAAACAATTAATTTAAATTAATTCCGCTTTTGGAGGTGCAGACATTTTCAGAAAAATTGTAACCTACAAGTACTAAAGAATTTAGTAATAAACAATATAAGCCGGCTTACTGCACACAATTAAACCTAAATAAGAATAGTCTCCAAAAAATACGTTTAAGTTGACAGTTTTGATGTTATACATTCCCTGTAATAAGCTATAAAGTTGAATGGGAATAACGAAATTATAAAAGAAAAGAAAAAATGCGAAAAAAATTATAATTTTTCTATTTTGTACAGTTGGAGACCGAATATTACCATTTTTAAATATTATATCTAACATAATTTATACTAAATTGGATAATAGGACGAGTGAGCCAAAAATATATTCAGTATTTTCTACCGAATTCCAAAATAAACATATAAATTATTCTTTAAACGTGGTACATTATTAAAGCTGAACTTATTAATGAAGAAGACGCAAATTAAAATGATCTAAGAATGATATAGTGTGTCCCAGATTCGCTTCTCTATACAGGGATCTCGGCTCCTATTATACTTATACAGCAAAGGTTGAAGGGGGAGAGTTTTAGAGGAAACTCAATGCATTCGATAACCGGTTTCAGATTTACGATCGGTCAATTGGTTTTGGAAATATCAGCGAAAAAACGAAAATGGCGAATTTCGTTATTCGCCAGTAAATCTGAAACGGTTAACTTGACAGCTGTCAAAATGTGACATTATTCGGACACTTTTCTTAAGACGAATAAGATAGCATGTATGACATGTCTCAATCGTCTTTCGTTATCCCGCAACCCACCTTTCATTTTTCTTATGGCCGTCATATTGGACTTTTCGATTTTTGGTCAGAGCGTTAAATTTCCAGTCTAGTGATGTCTCACAAATGCATATAAAATATTTGAGTATCATCGAAATATCACACTTCGTAAAGTTAGATCTTAAATCGTTAAAAAATGTGGTATATTACATTTAAAATAACAAAGTGGACATGTTGTTTTTTTGATCACCCCGTACATTTTGATTTGAAAAAATGTATCAATAAGTTGTTTTACTGCTGTTCAACGGCTATATTTCTAACTTTCAAATTCTATATTTAGCAGCTAAAATCATGGGATGCCAACGTCACTTAACTGATTATGACTAAACAATTCTTTAATAATTAGAAATGGATTTGCACCAAGTAAGAGCCGATTCAATTAAACTCTAGGATAACTTAAATAAGTAATATGAATAACGACTTACCTCAGTGTAAGCAATTATAGTGACCCAGAATGTCTTCGAGGGCCTGGGAATTGTTAAGGATCCCCAAAAGAACACCATTAAAGGTAGAGGTAGCGAGAGGAAAGTAGCTGTCTTGGCTTGACTTAAAAATATAGCAAAATAGCACAGCCACTCGGATCGACTCATAACAACGTACCAAATAGCTAATAGAAGCCTTACGACAGGAGGCTGATCCTCAGACGACATTTCTTCTCCGAAGTCCTTCTCCGAGCTTGACATTTTTCTAGAAAAGAGCCATTTCTCTAAATAATTTGTAATAGTATACAAGAGACACATATATGCTTGCTGACGACATTAAGAAGTGCCAAAAAAGGAATTAAAATATAACAAGCTCGATATTCAAGCAAATAATAAAAATTATAGTAGAATTTAAATATCATAAAATCCATAGGCAAAATTGTATGACTTAAAAATGCTTGGAGAAGAAGTGTAATTCAAAATAAGCTAAAATAAGTAATCTAACATATGTTTAAATATAGTTGATTTATTAATAAATTGAGACTGTAATGGAAATATATATACAGTGGGGACGCAAAATAAGGATTAAATTCGGTAACTCTTTTTGAAAAAAAAGTTAACGCACGACGCTTTTTATTTTGTATGTATGAGATATATGGCGAAAAAGAGGCTCAATTTAGATATTTAACTCCGAGCATATTTTGAATAGATCGCCTCATGTACAGTTAGAATTACTACGGGGTTAATCCACTTGTTTCAAGAAAGCCTTTATCCAGTATTATGCCACTTCCTTGTGTTTTTATGTTACAAACTTTACTGCAGCTGCAGAACCCAGTATGTCCGAATTCAGGACAGACCGTACTCTACCTTTAAAACATGCACCGAGTTGCGGAGCAGCTAAAATTATAATATATACAATAATACCACTTCTGTTGGTACACCCTCAATAATACCATGTGTTTAAATAATTCTTATATTGGGTTAGTTTAAGTTATTTTTGTTCCCGGAGCGAGCGAAGGGCAATGCATGAAGTGGTAATAAATACTAGCATGTATTTAAATACTTCTTATATGTTTATTTATTAAACTCCCTTGGCCAGTTCGGTTTAAAATCCCAGGTAGAAAATAAATCCCCTCTGTAATCATTCCTTTTGGTCCCCAATTCGTATCTGCCCATAGAATCTGATTATTTTGACTTTGAACTAAATTAAAGTTGCAAACTTTTTCATCGCCAATAATTTTTTATGTATTGCAGCGATATGATTTATTTTTGGACGATTAGTAGGCTTCTATGTTCATGTAAGACTGTCCAATTTTGATCAAAACGTTTTAGACAGGACCGGACTTACGTAACTTTTCCCAAAATGCTGCATTTAACTTCGTTGCGAATGAACTCTGTTTGACTCAAATTTGAGCTGATAAGTTTTTCGATAGTTAAACTACCGGAAATAAAACAAATTCAACACCGTTTAAAAATTCTTCGATTTTTAAAAACTAGGAACTAGAATTTAATAAAACTAACATTTCAAAGAAAGAATACTACGAAAATTCTCTGTGAATATGTAATTACGTCTTGTGAAAATGCTGTCCAACATTCCTCAAAGCGATCATTTAGTTGATGAATTCTTTCAAAGGTCTGGTTGTAATCTAACATATTTTTTGACAGTCTCCATACAAATAGTTGACCGGATTGAGATCTGAACCGCTGGCTTGGAGATATATGAGCAGGTCTCTATCCTGCTGAAACGTGTAGAGATCATAAATTTCCTCAATATCTCAAGATTCGGTAGGATATCCCTTTGAGAACCCAATCATAAGATTCCTAACAGCAGAAATAAACGAAGCGTCAACAACTCTCAGCACAGGGAAATGGTGCATTCAAGGAGGTGTTCTCTCCCCCTACTGTGGACACTAGTAGTGGACAAAATCCATACCACTCTGAGTAGATTTGGATTTATAGTTCTAGGCTACGCTGACGACCTACTAGTAATAATAAAGGGCAAACATAAAGGCGTAATTTCAAACCGCATGCAAAATTTCCTAAACATTATCAAGAAATGGAGCGAAGGGGAGGAACTCTCCCTAAATTCTAGGAAAACCATTCTTGTCCCGTTTACAAAAAGAAGAAAGCTAGAAATGAGAGTGCCCATCCTACACGGAACACAGTCAACTTTTTCCACCGAAGTCAAATATTTAGGGGTCACACTGGACCGTAAACTTACCTGGAACAAGCATCTCGAAAACACACCATCTCTAAAGCCACAGCGGCAATCTGGACATACCGCAAGACATGGGGCCTAAAACCGAAAATGGTATATGAATCTACCAAACAATAATAAAGCCCACGGTCGCCTATGCCTCGCTGGTATGGTGGCCAAAAACCCAGTAGGTCACCGCTCGGAACAAACTTAATTAAGTGCAAAGGCTGATATGCCTGGGAATAACAGGGGCAACGTCAACGTGCCCTACCGCAGCGTTAGAGGTACTGCTGAACATGCCACCTCTTCATCTTGGTGTGAAGAAGGAGGCGATGATCAGTGCGCACAGGTTATTCCAAATAGGCAAATTCAAGCCTGCAGATTCAACTGGTAACCTGCGCATCTTTGAAGAAATAAAACTGGAAAATGCCAGCAAACCAAGTGACCAAATGAAGGTCATGTTGGACCTAGATGTCCCATTCGCAGTGATTATTGATGATTGCCAACCATGGGAGAGTAAAAAACTACCTCAGGCCGATAACACATCGGTGTGGTATACAGATGGTTCAGAACTAGCGAAAGGAGCATGATTTGGCATTTCAGGTAAGTTTTCCAAACCGCTAGGCAAATATATAACCATCTTCCAAGCAGAAGTGCTTGCCATAATTATATGTGCAAAAGAGTGCCTCACAGGATTTCACAGAAAGCACATCTACATATTACCAGACAGCCAGGCGGCTCTAAAAGCTTTCAAGTGCGTGTCAAAGCTAGTCTGGGATGTAAGCAAACCCTAAAGCAATTAGTAACACGCAACCAAGTAACTTTAATGGGGGTTCCTGGCCATAGAGACATAGAGAGCAACGAAAAAACGGATTGCCTTGCGAAAGAAGAAGCTGGAACACTATATTATGGTCTAGAGCTCTAATGTGGCCTTATAAAGAGCCACATCACCGAAGAACTAAACAAATGGGAAAACGACCAACTGTCGTTCTACTCGAGAAACACCCCAGGACTAAGACAGGCGAAAAGGTTTATTACCATCTTTGCGAAAAGAGCAAAACAGCTCTTAGACATGAACAGAGCAGATATTAGAACTGTCGCCGGACTGCTCATTGGACACTGCCCGGCAAAATACCACCTAAAGGCAATAGGCAAAGCAGAAGACGACCAGAATTTGTAATAATGCAACTGAAGCCGCAGAACACTCTCTGAAAATTTCCAACCCAACTCTGCAAAAGGGTCAAGTACCTTGAAGGAGCACAGCTATCACCTCAAGTGAGTGAACGCCTACGTCTCTTGGACACAAATTAAGTTGTAGAGTCATGCACAAAATATCTGTAAAGGTAGCAGTGCCGGGAGGCTGAAACTAGCCGAAACGACTTCCTAGCAATCTACAATCCTTTTGAGAAGCCCCAGAATGTATATAGTTGCTCACAAAAATAATTGAAGTCTTTCCTACAACTGATGCGGTAACAGAGACCATAATAGAAGAGACGAAATGTTGGCGAGGAATCAAAAAGCTTTCCAAGGGAATATTTCCTTTCTTTTATGAAGTAGTGTAAATCCTATCGATCTGTATATTTTTAGGTTGTCTCAGAGAAAACATTTTTTCATCGCTGAACCTCTTTTCCCGATCTGTTCTTGCGTCCTTTTTTGAAGCAGTTCTTGACATCGTTCCAATATTTTCTGTTTAACATCGGATATTAATTTTTGCCAGTAACTTTTACCACTATTCTTGTGCTTTTACTATAAGTTTTTAGGACCAGATCTTTTAAAATTCTTCTTATTGACGCTCTTTTGATTCCTGTTATTTAACTTACTCTTCTTTAACTAATTGTCTGACCTGGTTCTACAGATATATTATTACATCTGACTCTATCAATATTTTCTTCTGTTCTTGGTGTCCTTTTTCTTTCACGTCCTTGCTTCATTTGGATCGAGCCATTGGTTGAATGCATGAATGATTGATCAAGGTGGGTATTAATACACTGCGACCTGTACATATCTATTGTGTCCCCCTTCCATGGTGATTCCCAATCAGAGTACCTCATCCAGCTTCAGTGCTTTGATAAGTAGTCTGGATGGTTCTATGGATGGAAGTTTCTCCTGTTCGACTACGCAGCACCCGAAGCAGGCCAATCGCCTGTTCGCGACCGCCTCGCACTCCGTGAGGTGTTCCGGTGTTTCCTCCCCTCCTCACAGAACCGGCAACTGTCCTGAAGGGATAATATGTTATTCTTGCCTAGTTCATTTATCCCATCTAGGCATTCCCATACCATTCTGGAGCTGATTGTTGTGGAGCTCCGCGCTTCGATGGCTGTTTGACTGTCTGAGAAGATGACAATCTCTTTCTTTCTATAATTTCTGTCTATGTTGAACTGCGCACATCTTCCTATGGCGTTAATTTCCGCCTGGAATATATCCGGATTGCTTCGGAGAATTTGGTTCCTGGTCCAAATACTCCGCTCCGGTCTCCTGTTCAGTTCTTGCCCCGTCTGTATACCATTTTATGGTACTTTGCTGCGATGTGAGAATGCAGGTGGTTTTCTTTTCTCCATTCTTCTCTACTTCTTATCACGACCGTGAAGCATTTTTCAAAATTGTATCTTTTGACTATATCGTCCCTGGGGAGCCCAAGACGTGGTATTTGCTTTGTCAGGGATGTTAACTCACTCTTTCTAAGTGATCCTTTCCCATAATCATTGCTTGTCTAGCTGCTCCCTCTACAACAATGTGTAAAGGTGCGAGTCCGCTGCTTGGACTGTTATGCACGCCAGGCGTTGTACTTTGTTGAAAGCTGATTTTATGCTCTGCTTTTCAGCTTCCATCGCAGGATTTCTGGTTTACATACCCAGGTTTTTCTTGCAAGATTTTGGTACACTATGAGGGTTCTCGTAGCCTTAGTTACAACTCCTTCAATGTGTTTATTTCATTTGAGTTGCAATTCAGCATTATGCCTAGATATCTGACTTCCGATGCCGGTGTAATGTTGGTTCTTACTAGCCATTTTTTTTTTGCGGAAACATATGTACTAATTTACTAGCACCATAATTAAAAAACTCCCATAAAATTTAATTAAAACCTTATCTTCTCCGAGTTAATAAAACCATAATGACACCTTACTTGTAAGTGCTTAATTTGACATCAATACATTGAATGTCATGAATATTGACTATTTGTCAATTGAGGCATTGCTACTTTATTAATATTAAATATAAACTACCAAACCCCAACGTAGTATTAAATATAAAATGTGTTACTATTTCCTATTGACTTTGTATAATACACAAATTGACTAAAATGCCTGTTTTATTACGGCACCGAAAATGGATAATATCGATTAATAAATAAAATAAACTAATTACAAAGATATAAAAAGAGTGAAACTACCAATTTGCCCCTCAGGAAAAAAAATTAAATTTCTCCATTCATATTTTTTTTTAGTTTCGCTTTCGCATGTGTTTTTCCGGTGGTTTAGCTATCGAAAAAACGTATCAGCTCAAATTTATCAACAGATTTCTTTTGCAACGAGATTAAGTGCACTAATAATGCGCATAATAATCATGTATGTAATGGTTTTCAATAAGAAACATACTAATTTTTTAAATACACATTTATTGAAATTATATAGGAGGAAAAAATATGCCGGCCCTATTTGATACCAGTTAAATCAAATACAATTTTGAACAATTTCAGAGGATCGCAATTCTCTTAGAATGGATTTCCGGCTAATGTGTATAGAACCGTTTATTTACTTTTTTAATGTTGAATCACTCCTAAAATTAAATGAGAAACACTCTACATTATTAGATACTCAATGCAGTATTTAGAATCACCGTTAACATAAAAATGTTTAGGTCTATGGGCCTATGTTACATGTACGATACAATTGAAATTAAAATATTGCACTTCATTCTTTTTAAAATAAAATTTACACACAAAAAATGCATAAAATGCCATGCACAAAGCACATCGAATGGTTACAACAGCTCAGTGCATTTTACCTCGAGGAACATGGTGAATCGAGTCCTCTTTCCAGACTTGGGGCCAGTATTCGTATTTCGGGAACCGTGAGTACACTCGCCTTGCGCCTACACAGCCAACATACACAGGCATACAGCCACTCTACTCAATAACTACTGGCATTCCAGTCGTTAATGCAGATCAAATTGCATTAACGCAAAGGTTTCACGGGTTAACACAAGATATATTATTTTGCTGTTCCACATCATAATAGACATCAGATTGACAAAAAGAATGATTGGGATACTAGATTTAATGAGATCGCACTGATCTGGAAAAACAATATTCACCAGCATTTATTAAAATGTTGCTGTATTATAAGAATGCATTCACCTAAACAAGATATTAATAATGTTCGGTATTCTCTGAATACGTTGTATAAATATGTCCTCAAACAGAGTACCTGACTAGCCGCATGTAGATATTTTTAGGCAATAGTTAAATAAACTATTTAGAAATAAGATACCAGTATTTATTATTCTATTTTCAAGTAGCTGTACAGACCAGAATCTTGAAGGACATAAGATAAAATATTAATATTGCTTGAAGGTGAGTATACTTCACAGGTTACAACAAAAATTAAGTGAAACAGAATTAAAATAACAATATTTCCATTGAATGTTTTATATGATTCTAAAAAGCTTCTAAACTTGAAAAGCCTCATAAGGCTAATATACATATATTAATCCATTGACATAAGAAAATATCTTATAATTACGGCCCCAGAGACTACTGCTTTTATTCGATATTTCCACTACATTTAAAAATTACCAGACATGTATCCACGTTTTTCTACTCTTATACTTTCATTTATTTATTACACACTTACTACATGTACTTTAATGAGATCCATTAAAATTAAGATTTTCATTAAGACACGAGTTTGTAACCAATTAAAATGCATCATCAAAACAATATTCGGTCAATATCAAAGAATGGCATAACTATGACATTTAAAATGTATCAATTTTGGCAGTTCATAGCTACTATTTCTCAGAAATTTTGAAAGATAAAGTACTTATTTCTTATTGTTATGGCTGGTCGTACTGGCACTTAAGTTAAAAAAGATACAAATATCGAGTAAAAGTATTTTTCTTTGTTTCGGAATAATCAGTTTTGGATTTCCACCAAATATCGGCTGAATCAATCCAATAACATTCTATGGTCAAACGAGGCAACAAACGGTAGAAATGGAGCAAATAAATAAAATGTTGGCCGATTTCATGGAAAACCTAAATGCTGAAAAGCAAGTAGAACAGGATCGGCTTCAGAAAATTTTACAAGACCAAAAAGATAAAAAGCAAGCGGATCGGGAAAAAGATGAACGTAAGAGGCAAGCAGAGCAGCACCGGCTTCAGAATTTTTTTCAAAATCAAGTAAAGGAAAAGCGGAACGGGAACAGGATGAACGTAGAAGGCAAGCAGAACAGGAACGGCTTCAGAAAATTTTACAAGATCAAGAAGAGAAAAGGCAAATAGAATAGGACCGGCTTCATAAAATTTTACAAGACCAAGAAGATAAAAGGCAAATAGAGCAAGGAAAATTACAGAAAATATTGGACGGTCAAAATGAGAAATTTGAAAAAGAAGTAGACAATAACAAAAAGAAGTTGGAAACGTACAGAAAGAAGTGAAGAAGCTTCAAGCAGAAGTTACCAGACTAAAAAATCAAGGACCCACCGAGAGGGTATTCACCACGGGTCAGAATATAAAACCTCCAACGTATGACGGTCAAATATCTTGGACAATGTACAGAAGACAATTTGAAGCCGCTGCTGTTGCCAACGGTTGGAATAACGAAGAAATGGCTACATCACTAGTGGTAGCGCTTCGTGGATCTGCCCTGGAACTACTGCAGACCATTCCCATCAGCCAAAAAGGGAAATATGACATACTTGTAGCTGTCCTGGAGAGACGATTTGGAGACCAACACAGAAGACAACTGTATCAGGCACAAGTAAAGTCCCGACATCAGAAGGTGAAAACATGTAAAAGTTTGAGGCAGACGTTAGACGTCTCATTCAATTGGCCTACCCGGGAGCAAAGGAAGGAAGAATGTCAAGAGGAACTTGCTGCCCAATATTCCGTGGATGGTATCAGAGAGCCAGAAACTCAGAAAATGCTACGTCTAGCCAAATTTGATAACAGCAGTGAAGATTTGGGTAGAGCCCTAGAAATCGAGGAGGCCTGTAACATCTCCAAGCCAAAAATCAGGGTCGTATCCATCCAGGAAGAAAATCCGACAAATAGCTGTGAATTAACTGAGATGGGCGAAATTTTGAAGAAATTAATGGAAGTTCTTCAGGCAACGGCGAGATTCCGGGAGCCAATCGAAGATAGGCCACGTAACCGAAATACATCAAATCAGTGCTATAGATGTGGCAGGACTGGGCATTTCAAGAGACTGCCGAATACAACTATGGTCTCCATCCAGCGACGCTAGGGTCTCCAAGTCCAATCAGGAAAACTTCAATTAGTCAACATTGCGGGGCGGGTGTTGGCTAAAGAAGATAAAGCCCCCAGGATCGTCTCCGTAAAAAGCCTAGGAAAAGCCGCTGCCAGTCTAACTATTACAGGAAAGATCAACGGAAGAGCCATAACAATTACTGTTGACACTGGTGCGGCGGTATCTTTGATAAGGTCCAACAGAGTAAATAGAGTAGAAATTCTACCCATATCAAAGAATGTAGTTTTACGTACGGTTACCGGCGAGACAGTTGAAGTACTTGGGGAAATGGATATTGAACTTCAACTTGGAAGAATTAAATTACACCACACAGTGTAAGTAACCGACATAGAAGACGAATTTATTTTGGGGATGGATCTCATTGGCCAACATGGATTCTCTTTTGACAGCAAGCTTAATCTTCTGAAGTTTGGCACCGAAGAGTTCATCCTTACCAGAACGGATGATTGCACACCGACTAAAGTAGTGGCGGCATGTACTGTCAGAATAAGCGGAAATGCCGAGCAGATAATTTTTGGGAAAATGGAGAAGGATTTTGGAGGCTGCATCGGACTTATCCAACACCACGATTTGCCTTGTACACCTCGTAGGCAAAGCACTAGTCAAAACCGACGGCGAAATACCGATAAGGATAGCAAATCCAATTCCATCAAAATCAATAAAGGAGATGTGACAGCCACTTGCGAGCCGGTGCAGTGAGTAACTAGTGGCGAAACGCAGTCAGAAGTAACACCCTCAACATCACCTAAGGGAGTCTTAGAACATTTCCAGACGTCGTGGCATCATCTATCTTCCGAAGAACTGAAGAGAGCTACACAATTTATCAAAGAGCAGAGCACAGCCTTTGAAAGGAAAAATGGTAATACTAGAAGAACGAACATCATAAAACATAAAATCGACACTGGAAGTGCTCCCCCCATACGGCAGCATCCTCGGAAGTTACCAGTGATGAAGCAGCAAGAGGTTACCACATTAGTGAACAAAATGCTTGACGATGGAATTATTGAAGAATCATCAAGCCCATGGTCGTCTCCTGTTGTCTTAGTCACCAAGAAGGATGGGACTACCAGATTCTGCGTGGACTATAGAAAGCTCAATAACGTCACCAAGAGAGACAGCTATCCATTTCCCAGAATTGACTAGACGTTGACGACAATAGCAGGTTTTCATTGGTTCTCAACACTCAATTTAAAGAGCGGCTACTGGCAAGTAGGCATAGACGAACAAGATAAGGAAAAGACTGCCTTTTCTACCGGAAGTGGTTTATATCAGCTTAAAGTTATGCCCTTCGGACTATGCAATGCCTCCGCTCCTTTTGAGCGTCTTATGGAAGTTGCTCTACGAGACCTCACTTGGAAGGCATGCCTGGTCTATCTTGATGATATAATGGTAATGGGAAAAACTTTCGAAGAGCACCTACAAAACCTGCATGAAGTTTTTACTAGAATCAAGAATGCTCAGCTCTAACTGAATCCAAAGAAATGTTTTCTTTTCCAGCAAAAAGTTGAATTTCTCGGGCATGTCGTGTTATCAGAGGGAATCCAAACCGACCAACGAAAGATTACAGCAATCAAGGACTGACCTAGTCCTCGCGGCAAACATGAACTGCTGATCTTCCTTGGACTATGCACTTATTATAGAAGATTTGTTGAAGGATTTGCAAATATAGCTGCACCTCTGCATTAGCTCACTGAAGAACAAGCACATTATAACTGGGATCATAACTGTGATTCTGCGTTCAGGAAATTAAAAGCGGCTCTATGCTCTACTCCAATATTGGGATATCCGGAACAAAAAGGTAAATTTGTATTCGACACAGACGCAAGCAACACTGGCATCGCAGCAGTTTTATCGCAAGTACAAGCAGGAGAAGAACGAGTTATCGAATACTACAGTCGAACACTTTCGAAACTTGAACATAACTACTGTGTAACCCGAAAGGAGCTTTGGGCAATAGTACGGTATGTTGAGCATTTCCAACAATATCTGTATGGGCAAGAGTTTCTAATAAGGACTGATCATGCAGCACTTAAATTGGCTTTTGGATATGAAACAGCCAGAAGGACAGGTAGCCAGATGGCTTGATAAGTTACAACAATATAACTTTAAGGTTAAGCACAGAGCAGGGAGATTGCATAATAATGCAGATGCGAGGATAATTGTAAGCATTGCCAAAGAATAGATCAACGAGAAGGAATTACTCCCATTAGGCAAATGAAATTTGAAGTTAATCAGCAGTGGACCACAGAGCAACTTAAAAAGGATCAGCTTGAGGATAGTGAAATAGCACTATTGCTAAAAGCTAAAGAAGAAGATCAACCAAGATCAAGCTGGAGAGAGATTTCAGCTAAAGGACTTGCTTTTAAAACTCTGTGGGCTCAGTGGGACTCCCTGGTGGTGGAAAATGGACTTCTTAAACGAGCATGGGAAAGCGCCGATCGAAAAGTAGTGAAGAAAGAGTTAGTGGTACCAAGAAATAAGATATCGGAAGTCCTGGAAGAAGTTCATAATGGAAAATCTGGTGTTCATCTCGGAGTGAACAAAACGATTGACAAGATACGCAACAGATTTTGCTGGGTCAACTACTGCCAGGATGTGAAATCGTGGTGTCGGCAGCGCTCAACCTGTGCCGCAAGTCAAGGACTCAAAACAAGCTCTAGGGGAAAAATGAAACAGTATAATGTGGCCCTACCGTTTGAACGTATCGCCATTGACGTAGCTGGTCCTTTTCCAGAAACAAATAATGGTAACAAGTACATTTTAGTGGCAATTGACTACTCCAATAAATGGCCTGAAGTATTTGCGATCCCCAAACAAGAAGCTGTTACCATAGCAGAGGTCCTCGTGAATAACCTATTCAGCAGATTTGGTGTTAGAGATGCACTCAGATCAAGGACGCAACTTCGAATCCAAGGTTTTCGAGAAAGTCTGTGATTTACTCAACATCCATAAAACACGGACTACAGCCTTACATCCACAAGATTGGGACCAACACATACCACTATTTTTTTATGACATATAGATCAGCAGTCCATGACACGACAGGACTAACACCAGCCATGGTTTTATTTGGAAGAGAACTCCGTTTACCCTGTGACCTATTATTCGGAACGCCAGACAACCAGGATATGGAAATTCAAGACTACGCGGACTCTCTTAAGGAAAAGTTGCTATACATCCAAGAATTAGTCAGAGAAAACACGGAGAAAGCCAGTGACCGAATGAAGACACGATATGATCTCAAAGCTAATTCTATGGGATTTCAGATCAACGATAAAGTCTGGTTATATAATCCGCAAAGGAAGATCTACCAAGCTAACGCTAGTATGGGAAGGGCCCTATATAGTCATCAAAAGAATTAATGACGTAGTGTATAGAATTTAACGTAGCCCAGAAGCAAACTGAAAGTTGTACACCTCGACAGGCTGAAAGCATATCACGGACATGAAGTAGCTGATCGGGAAGATCAGGTTTAAGAGGGAGGCAATGTCACGGCTAGCAACTATCCGAATGTTTTTGTGCTACCCTATAGAACTGGCCTTGCCGGATCTATGTATGAGTCATCGCCGCGCCGGCCGCGAAGATTCAGGAACGCTGGAATTACCTCGATGCCCTGGTCGAGAATCATATAGAGTGGCCTCGCTTCTTCCCGAGTATCACCAAACATTTGCGAGTATTACACGTCATATTCGAGAAACGGGTAGCTTTGAGCGAACATTTGAAGGTAGGGGTCGTATGCGGACAACTCAAACTGTTGAAAAAGAAGAAGTTTTGGGAAGAGTTGAAGAAGAACCAAGCATCAGTACGTCCGGCTGGAACGTGAGTTGAAGCTTCCTAAAACTATCGTAAATGACATTTTAAGAGAACAATTTTAATGCTGCACCTGTATCACGTCCAAACAGTTCAAGAACCTTTGCCCAGCAGCTCTTATTTTGCCAATTTATTCGGACCAGAAGAATCCATGATCTAAATTTAGTAAGAAAATCTTATTTACCGACAAGACGTGCTTTACGAGGTCAGGAGTTACCAAAATGCACAACTAACACGTTTATGCAGATGAAAATCCTTATGCCATTAAAGTTCCCCACCACCATCAATTTAAAATAAATGTTTGGGCAGATATTGTCGATCGGCATAACCACTTATCCTAGCAAAATTTGACAAGAGAGATTTTTTTTTTAAATATATTGTTTTACTAGAAAATAATTCTGATTTGTCAGTAAGTCAATGGCATACAAAATCAGAAGATAAAACTACATATGACGTCACTTTTATATTACTTCCGATTAATTACAGCCTGTTACTATGCCAACAGAAAACGTCATTCTATAGCCTAAGACTCAGCACCGTAAATTATTAAAATAGATTTGTACGTTTTTGAAAATTTTAGGAGAAACCAATTTTTTTTAATCTGTAACGCCCTCTGCAGGATCAATGAAGCAATTTTGGATATAAGTAAGTTCGCTTAAATCGACCCATTTTAACGTCAGGCATCTGCCATCAAACGTTGTTCATGTATTTTCCAGACACCCACCCTGTAAAACACAATTTAAAAAATTGCAAAAATATTTAAGCGCTAATATACTTGGAAAATGTCAGCTACTGATTAAGTATGAGGATGAAATAAATATCGGATTTATTTAAATAATGCCGTTTTAAAATTTATACGTATCCGATTGATTGACAATACTGTGTGAATAAATCCCGCAGCTATCAAATTGACCTTGTGAAAATTTAAAAGCACTATTAGTAACGGATTCTTAATGTGGAACACAAAATAATATTCCATGTATTACATATTTATGATAATAAGTAAGTTTTCGGTATAATATATTATTAATATGGTGTCAACAGATACCAAAATTGTAAGCTAGCATTCATTTTATTGCGAGAGTAAGAAGGAAAATCATTTTGATCTTTTTGATGTTTTAAAGAAACTAATCATTGGATATCAAATAAGATAAGTAAATTGTAAATGTACGTTTGTAGGTCTGATATCATCTCGTTTCTTTTTAGTATTGGTTTTACAATGTATCAAAAGATAGTTTTGCGCTACGACTACAGTAACTAATATCAAATTCTGTGATCAAAAGGTTAATGCGTATGTGCTATATTTTAGAATTCATATTTAAACACATAACATTAATAATAAATTATTTTGTACACATAAAAAGTCAAATAACCACAACAAAACATCATTTTTAAATTTAGGTAATTTTATTTACACAATTTGAAAGCAAATCAATTTAACTTTATTAGATGTCTATTTAGTCGTTTATATCCTCAGCTCTATTATTTCATCCTTAAAAAAAATCTTAAGTACAAACAACTAAATTATGATTTATCAATCATAATTCACGCAAAGACTATTTCACAAATATTAATAATTAAAACTAAAAAGAAACAAGATGGAAATTCGTAAAAAATCTAATTAAAATTTCACAAACGTGTCGTTTAAAAACACTATAAATAAGAGAGAAGCAAAGTGAAGCCTTGATTGCAATCAATAAGACGATAAAAAACGGTGAAGGTGTTCAGTACCTCTCCTCTTCAGAAGAGTAACGAAGAGGTGAAGCCAGAACTTTCGTGTCACTCTCTGTACTATTAGAGCGTTTATCATCGCACACTCCACTGCTTGGCATCGAGGTTATCCTATAAGACACGCATATATAACGCAGATAAGATTATTAAACAATTATTTAATTAGAAGTTAATGGACAAAAATGTGCATGTTTAGAAAGTTGAAAAAGTGATATAACTGATAGATTAACGTGGTCACCATAAACAATACAATTATAATCAATTCATTCTTGCATATTTCCAGCGTTACTACATCGAAAAAAACTAACAAATGGCAACACCATTCATTTTAGACTAAAAATAGTGATGGTCCCTGACAATGACACTGCTATGCTATCTTATGTTTCATAATTGTTAAGCACTATTTATCCTAAATATCAGATGGTAACGGGTAGCCTATGACGCCATCTTGAATAATTTGGATACTATTTCTGTTCAAAACTATTTCTTCTAACTTTTATCATTTTACTTTGAATTTTTCTGTTGTATCTCAATCTCTGATTTTATATTAAGATTGTTTTACGCGGTTGTTTCCAATGTTGTCAAAACTCAAGGTTAAGTGTAGAAAAGATGTTTAAAAAGGTACCATTTTCAGCTGAAAAGAATGACGCTACCTACTATTTTTGCATATATAATTTTATTGCATTTTTTTTTTTTTAAGAAAAGAGATTCCCCTTTTATTGAAAGGTATATTTATTTTTAATTTCAAACTACAATTTTGGTTATATTCTAGGGTTACGTTATGTTAATTAACCAGATTGGTTATTAATAATTGCTTTAACTACCGGTTGAAAATAAAACTGAGATTACGAGGTCCAGTAACATAGAGTAATGTGTATTGCGCAGTATCACAATAGCGATGTGACAACAATAATAATTCAATTACGCTTTTCTAAGCGTATTTTGCTAAAATTCAATTTTCAATCTCTCAAAGCGGGAGCCAGGAAATCCCTATCCTCAGAGTCAAGTAGACTGAGAAATGGTATCCGACGCCTATCTCCTTCTAGCTCATAGCGGCCACGTTAACCCTACCGAATATACGAAACTCATCTCATTGACTCTAGCGTTCCTCGGCCCTTCCTTTCAATCGAGGGCGTCCCGTTCGCGACTCGCGTAGCCACGCACGAGCCACCCCTTTCATGATGGCCACCGTTTTCATAGGTAACAGCAAACGGGAGCCATGCGTTTCCTAAGTTTCTAAAGCCCAGATAGAGGCAATGACCGGATATCATCATGGATCTCGATTAGCTTTTCCCCTTGCTCCTCCTTTTTTTGGAGACACCCCAAGAGTTTCCTCTCCTCTGGGAGGGAACTGACGACCCTCCTTTTGTAGTAGAGGGTCTAACGTTATAAAAGCGGAAACTCCGACCAAAAACGATAGTCTACCATAAGAGTTCTCTGTAGTAAAGTAACAGCCGAGCCGTACAGAAGTTAGTGATACAGCAAGTAGTCCAGATAGCTAGATACTAACAAGACCACAGGACCGGATGGCGTTCCCGCAATAGTGCTTAAGAAATGTGCTGCTGAATTAACAGCTGCACTATGCAGGCTTTTCTCTGCATCATACAGAACTGCATGATTTACTTCTAGCTGGAAATGCGCTCAGGTGCAACCAATCTCAAAGAAAGGTAAAGAAACGATACCAATAACTAGTCCCCATAATGTAGAAAGTCATGCAGGAACTGATCAACGAACAGCTCTTAAAATAACTCCAATCATCATCATCATGGTATCATAAGCAATCGCCAGTATTGCTTCCGCAATCAGAGATTAACGGGAGATCTGACTTACGCGAGCTACCCGTGGACTAAACCAAAACCATCGAGAGCTACGGCGAATCTCGTGCCGTGGCTCTCAACCTCTCCAAAGTATTTTTTTTTTTTTTTTTAATTTATTTTCCTCAAGAAAAGACAATTTACAATTGTATCACTAATAGTCAAAAATTTATCAAATTTAACACTAAAACTAACCTAACCTATAAAGCTAATCTTAGCTCTAAAATTTTGTTAAAAACATAGAAACACTACAAATGAAAACACAAACATCTTAAAAGTCAGCAATACTATACAAACATTTTAAAACAAGATACTCCTTCAATTTAATCTTAAAATAATTTATCGGTAATTGTTTTATTTCATTTGGCAACAAATTATAAAAACAGCGAGGACCAGCAAAATTTGGTGATTTGAATGCTAACATTTGTTTTGCTAGAGGAGCATGTAGCAAATTTTTATTTTTTTGTCTAGTGTTTACAGTATGATAGCTATCAACAGACATAAACAAATTTTTATTTTTATGAACATATATACACATTTCAAAGACATAAAGACTGTATAAAGTTAAAATTTTGTATTCTTTAAAATATTTTGAGCATGACTCTGTGCTTTTTATTCCAGCAATACTCCTTATTACACGTTTTTGGGCCAGAAACACATTTTCTACATTTGTTGACCACCCCCAAAAACAAATTCCATAACGCAAACGCGATTCTGCATAAGTTGTTTAATTGTAAGAATATATTTTAGGTTACGAAATTTAAACGTGGCAGAATGCAACCTTGACACAAGAAAATCACAGTGCTGTTTCCAATTTAAATTTTTGTCTATATAAATATCCAAAAATTTAGTATAATCTACTTGGTTACAGACTATGTTATTAAAGGATATATTTAAAGGCTCTACTTTCTTTTGAGAATTATGAAATTGAATAAGAAGAGTTTTATCCATATTAAAATATAAAGAGTGGCTACTAAACCAAACACCTAGATCGCGGAGAGCTGCAGAACATTGGCTGATCAACCCCTCCTGTGATTTATTGGACATTATTATAGACTTGTCATCTGCATATTTTGAGAAAAAAGCAATCGGCACTGAGCGATCAACATCATTTACATAAAATACAAAAAACACAGGACCAAGCACGGAACCCTGTGGGACGCCAGTAGGGACATCAACGTGCTGTGAGTTTATATGTGTTTGGTTTCCATTATCATTATTTATAAGGTCAACATACTGAGTTCGACCTGTTAAAAATGAATTTACCCAATTAAGTGGTGCACCTGTAAGTCCCACTTTATTAAATTTTGAAATAAGAATGTTATGATCTACACAGTCGAATGCCCTGCTCAAATCACAAAAGATTCCAACAGGACACTCGCCTGTGTCGAGGGTACGTACAATGTAATCATAACATGCATTTATGGCAGTTATTGTGGACTTTCCAGAAGAGAATCCGTGCTGAGTCGAAGTTATAATTTGGTGCTTTTCAAAATATTCTGACAATCTGTCTAAGAAACAATATTCAAATATTTTAGAAAAAACAGAAGGCACTGTAACTGGCCTATAATTTTCCATATTTTGCCTGTCATTCTTTTTGTATATTGGTGATATTTTACCTGTCTTTAATTTGCTGGGAAATAGACCTTGACAAAATGATAAATTTACCAAAAAACACAAAGGTTGAATTAACAAAAATAGAACTTTCTTTATTAGAAAAGATGGGACACCGTCCGCTCCTGATGATTTTTTATGATTTATTTTTTCTTTTAGTAATTGGTAGAAGTCCAGTTCAGTGAATGGATATAAATAAAATTGATTTTTATTTTTATTTTTAGGAGGAGACACGAATTTATTTTGTTTTCCATAAGAATTGTTCTTTATTTTTTCTACCATCTCTAATGGTGCATTTCTAAAGAAGGTATTAAACATATTAGAAATAGTTTGGGGGTCACTTACTACGTCCCCAGTTTCCGATTTAATTACTGAGTTTTGGTTGTTCTTTATTTTGTGGTTATTCAGTTCTGAAACTATTTTCCAGCTTTCTCCTACTAAATTCTGACTTTTTTTAATCCGGGTTTGAAAGTATTCCTTTTTTGCTTCTTGTATAAGATTTTTGTGTACTGTTATTTTCTTTTTATATGTGTCTTTTAATTCGGGATATATTGTTAATAGAGAATAATAATATCGAAGGTCACTGCTCGACTTTTTAACCCCGAGAGTAACCCAGTTTCTGGGCCTATCATGTATGTATTTAACCTGCAATGGAAACCTCATATTGAAATAAAACAAAAACCTATCATAAAAAAAGTTAAAAGCCTATTCTGCATCAAAAAAATTGAATAATGTTGACCAGTCCTCAAACAAGAGATCATTGTAAAAGAGCTGTACTGCTTCATCATGATACGACCTACCATAAACTGATGTAACTTTATTGGATTGAATATTTCCGAAATTTATTTCAAAAAGAAGCATCCCGTGGTCAGAAAAATTAAAATCAAAAACGGAGGTGGTCCCTGAGGCAAAATTAACATATATATGATCAATACACGAAATCGATTCCACTGTCACTCTAGTTGGCCAAAAAACAGTATTTCTTAGTCCAAACTGCAATAAGGAGCTAGATATTTTTTTGTATTTATTACTATTTGTTAAAGAATCAGAGTTGAAGTCACCACATATAATAAATTTAATATTAAATTTAAAATTAAAAGATGGAATAAACTGCATGGTGGTCTATAACAGTTAATAATAATATAGGATGAAGGACTTCCTTTAAAAGAAATCGCACAAAATTCACATTGACCTTCCACTGAGTAGTGACTGGTGTCGATCGTCGTGACCTTTAATCCATCTCGTACCCAGATAGCGACCCCACCGCCTTCTCGTGTAGGTCGACTGTAGAACGTTGCCAAATTGAATCCATTTATCACAAGCCGCTAAATCTGCTTTTCATTTGCACATATTTCATTGAAACATAAAAATTGAATAGATTTAAAGTCCTCCAAAAGAATCTCCAGTTCACTAATTTTTTTATTATTTAATGTTTGGACATTTAAAAAAAGCAATGATGGATTGGAAATCATTGATTTGCCCGAAGAATTTTTTGCGAAGATATAAAAAACGCTGTACGCAAGCATTTTTGGGCCAAATGGATGCATCCATAGATTTCTCAAAATTATCTTGGAAAATGGTTACTTTAAAGGACGAGTATAGATCAGGATTCTTTGACTCTAGTGGTTTTGTAACAACCTCTGAAAAATGAACTTTCAGAAGATTGTTTAAATCTGTAGCGCATGTACCAGGATTGATTCTATACACATGCAAGTCTACCGTTTTTGGGACGCCTTTTATAGTTGTCTCTGTGTCAATACCACTTCCAATAACCATATTGTTTGAACGTCTTTTGTTTTTGTTTTTGACAACCCTCCATTCATTATTATCGGTATTTGATAATATGTTGTTGCTAGAATCATCTATAATATGCTTACTTAAAATGGCTTCTTGAGCTTCTTTGATCCCGTTGCTAACAAGGGCAGCATTTACGCATTTTTTATTGCTAAGTTCACCTGAGGGAGCCGAGGGAGCCTCAGAAGAAATCAATTTTGAAGTATTTTTCTCTTTTATCCTCTGTGAAAATTGCGATGGTTTAGTCAATGCGACAACACCGGAATTAGTATTGTTATTGTTTTGTTTACCCTTTAATACGTTAATTAATGATTCTTGAGTTGCAATGGTTACCTGTTGGTTGCAAATTGATCTCTCCATCTCTTCAATTACTCGCCTCTGACACTCAATCTCAATTCCAGCACATTTAAGATTGTTTTCCACACACAGCAGTTTATAGGTTAGGTCCTGCCCTGAATCACCGCTTACATTAGAAATTTCGGAAAGTTCTAGATTTTCCTCACATTCCACTATTTTACGCGTTGATTCACTTATTTTTACATCACTCGGTATTTTTTTCGTTATTATTAGTTCAATTAATTTCGTTTTTGTTAAATTATTTAACTCGCGTACCGCCAACTCGTTGCCGGCCATGTTGCCGATCACTCCTCCTCACCCTTTAGGGTGAGGCATGACGGATTTTTAAGCAAGTTGACAGCATACGGTCTACCACCAGCATTGCTTCTATGGCTTTCCAATTTCTTAAGGGATCGAAACATCCGAATTGGTATTGATGGACATCTTTCGGAGGAACTGAAAATCAATGCTGGAAATCCTCAAGGGTGTGTATTATCTCCCACACTGTTCCTGCTCTATCTCAACGATCTTTTATACAGAACAAATAGTTCTATTTACAGCTTTGCAGGCGACAGCACTCTTATATCCTGATTCATGTCGCAGGCTCCAATGACCGCTGCTCGTTCCCAACGCGAGCGAAAAAATCAGATTGCCACCAGTAATGAACGCCATCGGAGAGTGAGGTGAGGAAGACAATGTTCAGTTTAACGCAGGAAAGCAATTAGTGAATAGCCGAACGCCGTAAGGTGAGACTGTAACCTATTACATTTTTTTTTTCATTTTTCTTTAAGGTAAAATTCTAGAACACCTAATTTAAATTAGTTTTTTTGAAGTAATTATATCATTGTAAAATTTCAGTGTATAATCAGTAAATTTAGTTGTGTTATTAAATTGACCAATTAGGTAGTAAGACGATTTATTTTAGATTTACCAGTTTACATGACAAATAGCATATTCTTATTCTCTTTTATTTTGGCATTACTCTAGCGAGTTCAGACGTAAGCGCATTCCGCAGGCCTTATCTACCTCAGATATGGAATGTAAGTTCGGTTTCTTTTTAATTTGCTGCGGATGGTGCCTAAATACTATATTTGCTTGCTTGAAAGAACTTTTATTCTGGATAGCGACATGGAAACTGCCGTGTCTAGGCCCATATAACATGCAAGTTTAAGTTTGTCCAGTGGGGTTATGTAATAAACTCCACCTACGTTACCAATGAATTCTCATTTATCTTTTTGACTTCTATATAATTCCAAAATCAGATCTTAGATATTGAATATGACGTTGCTTCATAATGAACAAAGTAGCACAGTCATTCATAAATTAGCAGACTAGAATTTTCTCATAAGAGACAATGTGTGAGAGAATGCAGTGTTTACTCGTCTCTTAGGAAAATGGCGAATTTAATGTTAAGTGAATATATCGTTGATTTTAGATCAGCTTTTAAAATATGAAATAAAAATTGATATCCATATTTAAAAGAAAATAAGTTGATGATCAGGATTCAATTAATTTCAATATATCCAGGGAAACATAAAATTTAAATGTTTGCAAATTCCGCAGTTTAATCAGCATTCTCATATACATATAACTG
>JAEQML010059294.1:0-28828 GCA_016904865.1 Pissodes strobi
AAAAAAAACGTGTTGAAACATCCAAGGATCCAGGTGTTTGTTTGCAATGGTACGATGAAATGCATGCCAAATGGCTGGAAGTGAGGCTGTGAATGATATTGAAGATGAAATAGACAAGAAGATATAGTAAATCAAAGCAATTATAGCAGTTCCAAAAATAACACTGACCATGAAGATGAGTCCAAACAAATAATTATTTTGTGGGGAAGGATAAAAAAAACGAACTATAGGAAATAAACACCAAAATCCACATCAGAACCAGAGTTCATAATAAATAACTAATTTACCTGATTTGGACGGAATTCATTGCTAGAAATTCAAAATAACAAATTTTATGAACTATTATTATTTGTACTAATATTTATATTGAAAATATAAAATAATGATTTGATCGAAAGCAAGGTGCAAGAAACAGGAACGAAAGAAAGATGTATTAAGATCTTCCGGAGAAAACGAGCATAAAATTTGGGGCAACTCAAAAGGAAGTGTCGGGGAAGTGTTTGGCCATGAGTAGGTTCCTTGTTGAGATGACTACGTTTCGATCACATTAGAGATAGAATTCAAAAAAAAGAAACTAATAAAATAGCTCGTATTAGGAAGGCTCTTGGACAATTTGTGGCCAATTTTCAAAGATATTTCATAGCAAGTGAATATTTGACTCTTGATGAGCTGTTGGAATTTCGTGGTTGTTGCTTATTCAGGCAGTATATAGCAAGCAGCCCGATATGGTAAAAAAGTTTGTGCTTTGGTGGATGTTAAACCTGGTTATTATACATTTGTCCTTGAGGTGTATGCAGTTGCTCAACCTGAAGAGCCATATAAAGTTTTCAATTTCGGAGAATAAATTGTCTTTACCAGTGATGGCGATAATAATTGGTCCACTAGCATGAAATTGGTTAAAAAACACTTATTGAAAAATAGCTAACTTACATTGGCACAGTAATACGCAAAGTTAAACGGAAGTACCAAAAAATGTATGCTAACTAAAGGAAAGCAATACAATCTTTGGATGCCAAAGAGACTACACACTAATATCGTATTGACCAAAGAAAAACAAATCTGTGATTTTAATTTCAAGTATACCCAGCGATGATGCAAGTGATGATGAAATAGGGCTAAAAGCCTGAAATAATTACAATGTATAATAGTATAATCGAGTAAAATTTGCGGTTGACCGACTAGAACATAATTTGCCGTTGACTGATGATTGGCGATGGGCTCTGCCTTATTTGTACTTTACATAATCTTGCTAATCTTCCGATTCGCGGTAAGTTCACCATATTCGCTCATGATACCACAATAATGTGGCAGGCTCTGGATCCGCTATTCCTCCGTAGGATCGTTTTGGAAGATTTCCAGAGAGTCGAAACATTGTGCGACTCTAATATATTAACATTGGATCTTATGAGATCAAAGTTGGTAGGATATTTTAAATGTATTCTTGCAGATATATTTACAGATAATGCCCCAGTTGAGATCAAACCTGACAACAAATTTCTTGGATTTTTCATAGGTGGACAACTCAAGTTCCACACACTTCTGGATTTTCCTGCCAATAAGATATCATCTGGTTGCTTTGCTGTTAGGATTAGTGTTCAAGAGCTTGGCCCAAGAACTGGTAAGTTGGTTTATTGTCCGCTCTTTGAATCCTATCTTGTGGAAGCAATACCAAACTGGGAAAATGCAAACAAATATATGCTTCAAATGTGGTTTATTAACCAAAAAAGAATCGTCCGCTCTTCGCCAGAAGATATTGACTTTCCCATGTTTATATATTCTTGATTGGTGATTAGAGATGATGTAAGTATCGTCTCTAATTACCAATCTAGATTTATGGTGAGGAATCCGCGGTATCCAAGCAGGAATCACAGGATCTTATGTCTCCCTCAATCTACTTCTACTTTAACCAGAAAGTCAGTCTTTTATGAGAGTATTAATATCTTCAAACACCTTCCCCTTGATATCAAAACTCAGCATCTCCCAAAATATTTAAACGACAGATGAAGCAAAGGCCTATTATTCCACTTTACAACTTTTTGAAGAAGCACTATAACTTAAATATCTAAGTGACAAGTAATGGTGCTATTGCTTCCTTTGGGCTTCTACTTATATGAAATCTGTTGTGTGCATCTGTTCTTCTGTGTCTGACTTCTGTAACTTTTTTTTTATCAGATAACTATCAGTAACTGTAAGTACTGTATCATCTTTTGTCTACGTTATTGCCTATGTTTTATACCTATTGTTAGTTTTTATTTTTTTCTCGTTTATTTTATTTTTACCTATTTTTTACTAGCCTTGTTAAAAACATATAATGTTGTATAAGAATAAAGCGTCATCTGACTTTGACTTTTGTCTGAAAAATAAAACATGTTAAGAAACACTCTTCGATATCCGATGGTAATTTCCTATGACCTCTTGAATATTACAGCAACAAATTCATTATACATCCATAAATCTAAAAATTGGTACAAAAAGGCAGCAAATTCAGATTTTATAAAAGAACTTAGACGGGAGTTAACTTGGCCTCAAATTGAATTAAGATCTTTAATTATTCAAGTCTCTTCGGAACTTGGTCAGCGAGCCCATGTTATATTGGTAATTTCAAACGTGGCAACACCGCTCCCACAGGTAAGTCGGAATGCTGTCAGACGTAGTTGATTTTCTGATAGAAAACACGAAAAAGCCACTCGGAAATACTGCAAAAAATGTCAAAGGTATGTCTAGAAAGAACATTGGAGTTGAGGTCTGTGTAGAGTGCATGCAGTAAATTTACCCTATTTTTTTCCTTACTATTTAACGTAGAATAAAAATCTATCTTTTATTTCATACTAAGATTAGTTTTTTTGGTGTACACCTATTTTATATAATGAACTCAAGCTTCTTTACAAAAATAAAGAGAACACTTTTGTTTTGCATTTTTTGTACCTCAGTACAGTAGATAAATGTGTAATGTAAATTAAATAAAATCATTTATTTAAATTTTACATTATTTTCATGTTACCACCTACTTAACACAAACCCATTTTCAAACTTTTTACTTAAATTTAATAAGTATCAAACTGTGCTGGCTGACGATCCAACACTCTTGAAAAGCCCGTTATTTTTAATTTTTGCCCAGATATTTGAAACATGATTTGTCTTCAAGTTTTTTTAAATGGGTTAATTTTGATCGGGGTATACAAACGATGGACCAAGGACAAAAGTCAACTTTCAATTAAACTAAAAATAGAAAAACACAAAACACCTTTGTTTACCAGGAAACTGAGAAAAGCTAACGTCGAAACTCTACACCAATAAACACCGCCTTTATTTATAGCTTTTCCCCAGGGATCCATTAAGATAGCAGTTTGTTTATTAACATTTTTAGTGCCAAAATATTATTTTACATGCTCTAATAATATAGTTTGCATACTTCATGATCTTGCAAGATCAGGACTCAACAAATATATTTTCTGAAAATTATAAATTAATATGATTAATATTTTAACAATCTACAAGTACTATATTCACTAAAATATAAATGGAAATAATTAACTGAATTAAAATTAAACGCGACTTTCGGTTTGTTTCTCAGTTATGTGGGCTAGAAGCGCGGAATTCATTCAGCATCTGAATATATTTTCGATATCAATGGCAATATGAATATATCCAAAATGATTGCTTTACAAGAATACCTAACGATAAAATCTGTTTTATACTTATAGATAGCAAATCGATTGTGCTGTTCTCACTACGTTAACAGTAAAACGAATAGATCGACCTTAAAATGTGCTTTCAAATTAAACACTTCATGTTTCCACTTCGGTCACATGATTTATGCTTCAACCACCCAAGCGATGTGTAAACATCCATAAAGCAACTCAAACAGAAAAATGTATACGACCTCAAATTTTACTGTTCCATATACACGCCCCCGCAAAAATATCGTTAAATGCAATCTTGCTGATTTGCAACTTGGTTGAAACTCGAAACTTAAACATAAATATTGCGTTTGTTTACAATATGACTTATGTTTCGTCTCTGTTATGTTACACTTACTGATTATTATTGCAACAGGTCTGGTTTTGTTGAACGAGAAAATCAAAAGGTCATATAAGCCATTTAGTCGGAAGTTCAAGATATTCTGGTTACGAACAGTGTGTATAAATTTGCTAATGAATAACATTTTTAATTTTCGAGCATCCGTTGCAACCTTCTTTTGGCTAATATAAAAGCTTAAATATAATGGCAAGATAAGCTGATATCTGATAAGAAAAATATTTTATCTGTCAGTGTACACCTGTACGCCCAGACGCTGCTTCACACAGTATAGTTAATTGCGTAAATGTGGCCAAGTCAGTAGCTCTGATGATATTTAAAATACGATAACAATACTAAAATTAAAAGTTAGACACGATTTTGGAACCTACACTGCAAAAACATTTTTTTAAATATACAGGGTGATACAGAGAAGTGGTCCAGAAAGATTTTTCTTTGCCCTTGTATGATTTTTAACTAATTGAACACTTCATGCGACGCGACTCGACGACGACGTGGGCTTATTTAAAAAAATCATTTAATAATGAGAAAAACTTGACGTTAATAATTTAGTAATCTTGTTCAACTAATATTAATTAAAATCAAAATATTTAATAATTAAAAGTACAAGGATTAACCGTTTTTACAAAAGCTAGGCAACATTGATTACTGTAGATATGTCCTATATTGTTGTGGAGGATTCATGTTTACCTTACAATTGGTTGCCTTTTTCTCCACTAATCTTTCCTATATGATGGAGCCTCTTCGGCTCTGGCTCCAGGATGTAAACAGCACAAGTGCTAGTTTAGTGACCCTTACGAAGCTAAAAATGAAAATGGTTAGTAATTGCAAATACTGTTATTTGCATTTACTAACCATTTTCATTTTTAGATTTTTTCGTTCTTGACGACGGAGACAGATTTGATCCCAGACACGTCAACAGTTCTTTTCTTTACCGATTTGATTTTTTTGCTTCGTAAGGGCCACTAAACTAGCACTTGTGCTGTTTACATCCTGGAACCAGAGCCGAAGAAGCTCCATCATATCGGAAAGATGAGTGGAGAAAAAGGCAACCAAATTTAAGGTAAACATTAATTATTACATTACACGGTAGGGTTGCCATCCGTCCTTCCACTGCAACGACAGTCCTTCGTTAAAGGCTTTTCTTCTCTAAAAATTGTCCTTCACATTGACAATTTTTAAAATTTCAAACGGCGCGCCCCGCCTAGTACAATAAATTAAATCTTTTTTAAGAAAAATTTTGAGAATATATTATAAATAAACGATTTGATTTCTCTCGAAAAAAAACTAGCAACTTTCAGTTTCTAAACTTAATTTAAAAAAGGATTTGTCTTATTTTTGAAGTGAAAACTTCTTTAGCATGGTTGTCATTTAAGACTAGATGAAGCAAAAAAAATATAGTGATACTAAAAGAGACTAACATATTGTGTAGCCTGCAAGCGGATGAGATAGAACAAAGACATGCAGATGTTACATGTTTGTTGAAAGTAAAAGTAAAAAATAGTTCTCGTCCGATCACTAAAGTTAAGCAATGTCGCGCGTGGTTAGTACTTGGATGTGTGACCGCATGGTTTACTTTTATGAAGGTTTCAATACTACCGCCTGTGAATTGCACAAATATTTTTTTTTCTCTATTTAAAACGACATCTAAAAATAAATATGGATAAAATTTTCGAAATTAATAGATGTTATGAATTGTTGCAAGTTGCTTATTAAGAGTATAAGAACTGTTCAACACTACAAAAGTATAATTATATTTTTCCAGAAATACCAGACATTCCCAACATTTTTTCTATTATTTCGTATTTTCTGTGTATCCCGGCAAGCTCTACTTTACCTTACAAAAGTTCTACTTTTTCAGAAATAATTTTCCCTGTATCTGAGATAAAACGGAGGGATGAAAGAAACTGGTGCTAAATATGAATTTGAGAGAAGACTGTTAACATTTTTTTAATTCAATTAAAGGTGATAAAAAAATGTGTGCCTCACCTTTATAAGCAAACAACTGAAGTGAAAATTCTGAAAAAGATAGTAGGAATTGAGTTTTAATTTTTTTTGAAGCATTATTTTCTCAACTTTTGCCCCCGGTTTCAACACTTTTTTCCAACTTTTTTTTCGCCGAAAACCGCGTTTCTTTAACTTTTTTTTATTAATATTACTATTTTTTCTTTATTTTGTTTTATAATATTTTTATTAACTTTCCGAACAATCTTTTGTTTTTTTATTTTATTTCCTTATTTCGTTTTATAATACTTTTATTAACTTTCCGAAAATTTTTTTACGTTTTTTCAATCCTTTTCCATCTTCTCAAAAATTTTTATTTTTTTCATAAACCAATTTTTTTCTTCCAATTTTTGCCATCCCCGACCTCGTAGCTGAACCGCGTTTCTCTAACTTTTTTTTCTAATTAATTTTTTTTCTTAATTCATTTTATAATAATTTTAATAAATTTCCTAATAATTTTTTACGATTTTTAAAATTTTGTTCCCATTTTCGAAAAATTTCGGGGATCCGGGGAGGTGGGGGTATAATTTATACACCCATTGATGACCCCGTGGCACGGGGTCATCGGTTGTCATATTTTCGATCAGAAGCTTCGTTGCAGAGATAGTTTCCGTCCAGGATCATCATTTTACCCCGGCTACAACATGTCGTGAAAATTTCAACCCTCTGCCTATACTAGAACATGCTTAATTAAAGGGGGGCGGGCGTACCGTTTCAACTTTGATGAACGTTTCACTTTGATAAGCGTTTCATTTTTTCTGACTTTATCCTCGCTAAAGAATTTCACTTCAAAAACTTTTAGATGAACCAGCAAAAAAATACTTATAAAAAATAAACAATATATTACTTTTTAAGGCTCAAAACGCACAAAAACTTTTTTCTGAGCCTCAAAATGAACGTTTTTGGGCGTGCCACACGAAAAAACTCTCTGCCTCGAGCAACCTTTGTCCTTCTTGGCCTATCAGAAAAGGTTGCAACTCTATTACACGGTTTTTTTTTCTGACGACGTGGTAACTAGGCCAATTCGAAGATAGCCTTCTAATTCTTCACCTTATCCAATACCCTAATAACATGCCTATAGCTAGTTTTACATGGGCAATTTATTTCTAAATTAATTGAAGCTTTCGGGAGTAAAGCATAGTAAGCGGCAGTTTTTGAAATGTTCATATTATTGCATAAAGAACATGTTAGGTACGTTCTTCATCCATAGTGGATGAAATTTTGATATCTGTTTATAGATGTAGCTACCTTATCACACACGAATAGGCTGTTGACCAATATTTGCGTCAACTTTAACGCGTTGTTAAACGAAGCAAGTGTTCTAACGCTTTGCAAAATTTATGTTAAAAACGAAAAATATGTTCAATAATAGTGATGTGTCCTCACCAGAGGAATTCTTCGAATGTTCAGATTCAGACCAAGAGCTTTTGCATAAGAAGCCTCAGAAAGTGCAGAAGAAGTCTAGGTTAGCTTTTCAGTTAGAATTTAGCCCTACATGTAAAACCGGTTAAATGATTTTGTATAACATGTTTTACTTGTAGCAAACTCGTTGCTGTAAGTCATATCACTTATCAGGTTTTACGTGCTTATAGTCAGAATTTTGTCGCAGGCTAACATTTCCCAACAGCTAAGAAAAAGAGAAACAGGAAAACTGGCAGTCAAACCAAACTGATGAAAAATTCTGGACAGTGCTGCAAGAAGTAGTAAGTGAGTGGTCAAGAAGTCGCAAAAAAAATTACCGGACCCTCTTTGTGTTTGCAAATGAAATCCTGGGACACCGTCTCAGAAGGAGAACGGCAATTATTACCCTCTACATTCAGGGAACTTGGTAGGTATGATCTGCAAAGCACCTATCTTCACGATTGCGTAAGTAAAAATAATATTAAACGACGAACGAAAACAAGAGATATGAGAAGATCCTTAACCATACCGTATTCTGTCTCTTTAAATGTTGAGCCCGTACAAACTTGCAAGAAGCCTTTTATCTCTCTTCACGACACTCGTAGATGACGAGTAGAGTATATCGCAATGCCGTCTATCTACCTCATTTGCGATTTTCCTATTCCGATCTTATGTGGTCTCCATTTCAGCATTCTGTAAGTCTATCTTTCTGCACTCCATCTCGCCACGTACCCTGTCCAGTTCCACTTAAGGCCCGCCACTCTCTCCACAATGTCTGCTACATTTACCTTTTTCCCAATAGTATTGTTTCGTCTCTCTACCTTGGTGAAACCCAGGATGACTTGCTCCATAGAGCTTCGAGTAATACACAGCTTTTCGCCGAGCTTTTTAGTCAAAACCGTATTTTTAAGTTTGTAGGTATCCTTTTGTTCTTAAGAATGAAACCCAGTTTTTTCAAGCCAGTTATTCTTTCCATGCCACATCACCTGCTTGATTTTCCTTTTTTATTTTTATTGTGTGTCCGATATCGAGATAAATATAAGATTAAGGGACTTTTTCAGTTCTTGCATTGCCAATCAATCATACGTTGTGTTTCCAGGGTCGTCTCATTACTTTCTTACTGGTCGGTATAAACAATTAATTCTTAAATCACTTATCACCATAAATGGGAGGTGGTAATTAACTTTATAATTTATCACTTTAATTAGTGGACTGTATCAAAATAGAGTGTTGGGGGGTTTTATTCATAGGGTGAGAATTGAAACATGTATTTTAGGTATCACGTACTTTAATAACGTTCGATTTAATTTGCATTAAATATTATTAATATATACAATGATTTCTAACTACCTTCAAGCATTCATCCTTTCATACATAAAACTAGATAATGTACATGAGTTACTAAATGTCTAACAAAAGCTTGATTATTTGAATCTACCATTTACTGAATTTAATTAAACTTTCTTCATTTCAAAATTTCAACTGACTGCCTTTCCGTTCACACAAAATACGTTGTTACTTTTATTCTGCAATTCTCTCAGCCTAACTTCACCAGGGGTGTAAGACTTCGAACATTTGATTCGAATCTCGAGTAGAGGATTAGATTTGTCTACTACAAATTTCCAGCTGCCATTTTGCAATCTTCATCAACAGGAGAGACGAGAGGCTATGGCGTTTCTGTCTTCCAAACGCCCAAAGAATCCTTAATTCAGTGTTGAAAAAAACACAGAGTACAGCAGATATTTTCTAAATATCTGTGCAAACAAAATGAGAAAATGACCAAAATTTTGGCGTCAACACAGCTACAACTTTTTAGCTGCTTTACGAGTGAACGATTATACCGCACTAAAAACTAATTTCTCTAGAAGTGGATCGAAAAGCGGGAACGGCATGGGCTAGCCCATTATTGCATTTGAGAGGGTAAAAAAATACTTTCCTTGTTTCAGATATTGTTGTGTACACAACATTGGCGGAGACAAAGATATATTGAATTTAAACGTTTAAAAAACTTTTTCTTGACGGTGAGTGACAACTAGATTTCCACCGATTATTTCATATATTGGAATCTATTCTACCGGCAATCCAGGTTCGGTAACGAGTATCTGATATACAATGCTTCAAATGCACAAATTGCTATTTACCTGGGGTGAAATAAATCTATTCGGAGTTTAATTATCGCTTATTCATACTACGGACATATAGGGTGTTATCACCAAACTATACGGTAAAAAACGATAAGTTAATACACATGTTGGGGTGTTTCCCCAACATTTACTATTAGGGTTCAATTTGAAACTAATCATTTTCGATATTTAACTAAAATCACTCAAAATGGATCCTACTTGCCGTATATCAGTCAGTGGTGATCAATATTATGTCGTCAGAAAACCGCAAGTAATTGAGGTGATTCTACCTTTATTAATTTTTTACTATTACAGTTCTGTAAATATAGCTTTCATCAATCAATAATTTAGGAAACTTCTTTTTTTTAGAGCTATTTTGTTGATCTTTAGACCATCAAAAAGTTTTCGATAGTATAGGGTCATGGGCTCTTCTTTTGACTATGGATGATGCCAGGAGAGATCCTAAGTACTCCAAATTGATTGTGTGAAATGTAGCATCTTTGTCCGCAGTGGAAAAAGAGCTAATGATTCTATACTATTGAAAGCTTTTTGGTAGTGTACATATCCAGTTGCATCCTTTATTAAAATGCTGATTGTTTGGAAGTACAGGAAACTAATCTTTTAACCCAATTTCTCCTGACTGACGTGGCTCAATATTTTCTAGCAGTTTATAAAATTATAATTTTTGTTAAAAGTGTGTATGTAACAAAGGGGTCGCACCTTTTAAATTTTTTCTATGTTGTTGGTATTTTTGCCTCTAGGATTCATTAATGATTAATTAAGGACTTTTTTAGTATTTCGACCGTTATTTGTTTTACACAGGAATCTTTCTGTTTTTCGTTTGCTAAAGCACGTGTTTAATTTAATCTATAGTTATGTCCGCTTATGGCATGTCCGCAGGTCCAATATTCAAAAATTTCTTTGCACATTGTTTAGTAATCATAACATGCAACTGAAACTGAGAACCCTTATGAGTGACAAATTACTGAAACATATTTCTTTGTACCCATCCTGGTGATATATCGAAGGCAGGATGTAATTTTTTATTGAATAAGGAACACAGGAGAAACTCTATCAAAATAATAACCTTTCACGAAAGCTTTTTTATTTAAATTAGAAGCCCTTCCTTGCCAACATTCTCTATTAAAATAACACGGAAGCAACCACTCTAAAAAGATAAGACAACCGGCACTTACATAAAACAGATGGTGCTTGGAATCGGATACCTATATACTAAAAAAGCTAATGCCCTTATAATATGGATGTATACTTTTTACAGTCTTCTGTTCGGAATAAGTGGTTACATATTATTTTAATTGGATTGTTCATAAATCACTAAAGCTATCATTTTGTGAGATGTTCTATAAGCTGGTGCAGCTGATCTTCCCAGAGTCGAATGTGTGAAATATTAAAAGCTTTATGATCAGAAAGTATTGAACATGTTATGGATATTACGTCACCAAAAAAGCACACCTTATTTTAATATGAATACTATTATAAAAAAAAATAATACAAAACATGCTCATATTTCTAGAGATATTTCTTCTAAAAAATATTTTTGATGCAATAAACCAGTAAATAATAATAATATTAGGTGATTAGTTTGCCAATGAGGTTGTTGTCTACTTTGATTATCAGTAACAGTTCGACACTGAAAACATATCAATTAATTCAATGATACGCTCTATTCAGTGTTCCTCAAAATTATTGATAATTTATACAAAACAAATCTAAGGTTTGGAAGATGATATTGCTCTAGGATTGTTTCAAATATAAAGTGTGATTGTATTTGATTGACCGATTCAAATAGAATTTTTCATTAGCCACATTATTTATTCTATAATTAATTGGACGATATATTTTTCATGAGAGAATAATGTTCTTTTGCTAAAACGTTTTTATAAATTATAATGTTGAATTAAATATAGCTATATATTGTATTATTAATTCCTTTAAATTAATGAAATTAATATAATGGCTACTGAATCTTTATTTAAAGTCACAGTTTTAATAACTTATGTCATTCTCAATACAATAATAATTATAGTTGTAGGCTTTAACAATAAGGATTTAAAACCAGAATTTAAGAGCAAGCAAGACACTATAACATATTCTAAGAATTTATTAAGCTTCCAGTCGGAGCGCCATGACCCACGCTTATGTAAGATCCCATCCCTTCGGAAAGTGCTTGGCGATTTTTGGGAAAATGTATTATGGGTCAATAGATTCAGGTACCTTTCTAACTTGGGCATAAGTATAATTGTGAGTATAGGTCTTGTTATTCAATAGTTTTACGCGAAAAGCCTGTTAGACCCGGGGGCGCGGCGTATTGGCATATTGTACTATTATTCAGAGCAGATATACTCTTTCAAAATACAATTATATCGCGATTCAGACCACGACTTTGTTTTAAACGCAGTATATAATGGCTTAGTTTGGGTTAGGTTAGGTTAGTTTGGGTTAGAATAGACAGACAAGGAAGTATACATCTGCAGAAAGCTCGGAAAACTCTGATGATGAGAAAGGAAAACAAAAAAATCAAAATTCTTCAACTAAACTTTAACCGCTGCACTATGGCACATGATCTTGTAAACCAAAAAATGGCGGAAGAAGATCTTACTATCATCATTGGACAAGAGCTAAGCCTAAGACGGACAGCAAATTGTTACACGGACATAGGAAGGTACTGCTCTGTATGGATAAACAGAAGAATGGCAATAAGAGAGGTGGAGGAAGGACATGGTTTTTTTATGGTAAATCTGGAAGGACTCAGTATCTACTCAGCTTATTTTTGGACGGACAGAGGATTTTATCGTACTTCTACAAGATATGGAAAACAGTATAAAAGACAAAAACATAAACTCCATACTCGGAGCCGATCTAAACGCCAAATCGTCACTTTTTGGATCCCCAGTGACAAAAGAAAGAGGTCGCCTATTGGAGGACTAGATGGCAAAAAATTATTGTGTGACAGCCAATGATGGACAGATACCAACATTTAGTAATTCCAATGGTAGCTCGTACATCGACATCACAATCACGTCCCCCGCTTTTATCAATCAAATCAGAGAGTGGAGAGTAGATGAATACGAAGAGAACTTTAGCGACCATAGATCTCTAAAATACAACATCGCACAAAGTGAACAACACAATTTGATTCGAACAAGTAATAAAGGGTGAAAAACCACAACACACCTAATTTGGTCATTCATAGATCAATGCCCGTTGATATTTCCTGAAACAAGCCCTGACGGAAACAAACGCTGCAGAAGGAAAAACAATGCGACATAATCTTTCAAAAACTTCCACAAACATCAGGAAGGAAAACACCAAAATACTGGTGGAACTCAGAAATAGCGCTATTGAGAAGAGAATGTTTGAGTAGAAGGAGGAATTTGGTCAGGTGCAGGAGAAACAGAAACGTTGAAGAAAAGGACAATGCACAACAACAATACAAGGCAGCCAAAAAGAACTTAAAAAATAAAATCCAACGTAGCAAAACGGAATCATGGAAGAAATTATGCAAAGAACCGATCGAAGGCATTTGGGAAAAAGCTTATAAAATAGTGATTGACAAATTGTAACTCAGGCCACCAATTTCATTAGGACCGAGAGATACGCTAAACCAAGTCATTGTTTATTTCCTACGCAAGTTACAGAATAATAGAGACCGCATTACTGTAATCTGGAAGAGATTCCTCAATTCTAAGCGCAAGAAGTAGAAGAGGCTAGTTAAAGGAGCATTTAAAGCAAATCCGGATAAAAAAACAAGACTCATGGATTCGTGTCTAATTAAAAGCATATTCCCACTCACATGAAAAATGGCTAAATTAATTTTATAACCGAAATCAAAAATAAATCTGGAAGCACTGACTACCTTCAGGCCAATATGTCTGCTGAATAGAGGAGGAAAAGATTTAGAAATTCTGCTAAAAACAGGCTTCAGACCCAGTGTGCGGAGAAAAAGATTCTGCATAAAAATCAGTTCGGCTTCACCCCAAAGTTGTCAATTTTTGACACTGTCGCAAAGGTGAAAGCAATAAGAGACAAAGAACATATCAAGGCGTCAAAAACCCGTCACTGTGTAGTCACGGTCACCCTGGATATAAAAAATGCCTTGAACTCTACGCCTTGAGACAGAATTAGAAAAAAAGAAGATAAGCCCATATCTCATAAACATGATTCAATCATACCTTAAAGATCGTTGTATAATAACAGCTCACCCAGCAAATTCTTCAGGTATTCTGTGGAGTGCTCCAGAGTTCTATTCTGGGTCCCCTATTATGGAACCTTTTCTACGACCAGATAGTTAGTTTAAACCCTGATAAACATGTTGAGTTGATAGCATAGGCGGACGATCTTGCCGTGGCAACAAAAGTGAAAACGATTATAAAACTTGAAAATTTAACAAGCCTTGCAGTGGGGAGAGTCAAAACCAAATTGGACCAAGTGGGCATCACCATAGAAACTACCAAAACCGAAATGGTGATTTTGGCAGGCTATAGAAGACTAACAAATCTCAATGTAAACCTAGAAGGCGCAGAGATTAGAAGCTCTCCGTATCTGAAATACCTGGGCATATATATCTACTAGGATATGCGTATGACGTCACACATCAGGAAAGTGAGCAAAAAAGTCTTGGAGGTAATGATGAATCTGGCAAGACTAACTAGTAATGTAGGAGGCCCCAAACCTTGCAAGAGGCGAATGCTGGTCTCAGCAGTCCACTCAATAATGCTGTATGGCTCACCTATGTGAGAGAGTTATACCAGCATATAGAACTGTCTCAACGATAGCAACCCTAACAATCGCAGGGATTGCTCCATTTAAACGCAAAGCGGATGAAGCCACCACAATATGGGAATCGAAGGGAACACAAATAAAAGAGGCCAGACTACGTACCACCACGTTATGACAAGAAGCATGGGATGAATACAATGGGCATGCCAGAATATTTATTAAAAACATGGAACAATGGAGAAATAGAAAATGGGAGAGATGGACTATTTCTTAACCCAGGCATTTACCGGACACGGTGTCTTTGGATCTTACTTGGTGGAAATAAAAAAAGCGCAAGACGAAAACTGCTGGTTCTACGGATAACCAGATACATCAAATCACACACTATTCTTTTTTGACAAATGGTACAATGAGAGGCTTAAGGCAGAAATCATTATTGGATAAAATATAACGAATCGGAATATTGCTGAATTATTTCTAAAATCAGAAGAAACTGGATGGCGATATCAGACGTCTTGAGGAACATCATGAAGGGGAAGGACCTGGAAGAGAAAATACGACATAGGAATAGAAACTGACTGGAATGTGACAAAAAAGGAATAGAACATAAGAGAATTGATTACGAACCCCTCCTATTGAAGTAAGGCCTAAGGCGGTTCCACTGGTAGGAGGGAGTAGTCGGGAAATGGATTTTAGTGGGTTCTAGCCCCACATACCCCAGGTCGCCCGAAAACCAAAGGCCTGGGCCCTAAGGTACCACGCAGGGCTTGTTGTTTCCAGGTCGCACGACCGACAATGACCTGGGACGGTACGAAGGCATTTTTCCCTTTAATCCCGCCTTAAAAAAAGTTAGTTTGTGTAAGTTTAGGTTAGTTTAAGTTAACCCATCTAACCGAAACTAACCCAAACTAACCCATTACATACTGCGTTTAAGACCGTTAAAACAGAGTCGGGGTCTGGATCGCGCCGGTACTGTTTCTGCAAAAAACGAATGTAGTACTAGTTACTTGAACAATGGAGCTTTAATTTAGCTAAAAAAAATGCAGACATGGTTTTCAATGTATTTAAGAAAAACTGCACAAATAATGATATCAAAATTGATAATGTACTATTTCTCCTTGTGTACATAAAAAATGCTCCAAACAGGTACCTATTTTCTTTTAAAAATAAATATATTGAAACGCGTAGTACTTACCTTCAAGTTTAACATGCAACATAAAGTTTCATTACTACACGGTATTTAAATAAAAAGTATTCAAAGCTATTATATTTACAATTTTGCTTACATATAATAGATTTTTTTGTGTATCTTTACAGGTTTCAACTTTATGCTTTATATTTCAACAACAAACAGTTGTAAGCAAATAAAACCAGTTTTTATTTATCGTGTACTTATCAATTCTCACATTCCGGTGACTAGAAATCAACCCAAGCTGCTTGCTTATAAATTCTTAGCTTTTGGAGGGAAAGTATACTAGCAAATTAAGAAACGCTCTTCTTATGGGTTAGGGTGATAAAAAAAAACCTTGACCATTTTCGACCCAACAGTATTTTAATTTGCCGATCTTTTCGACATTTTCTAGATAGGTTTTTTACGATAGACTGGTTGAGTATTTTGTCTCCAAGAACCCGCTTTCTGGTTTTCGGCATGGATTTCTGCGGGGTAAGTCTATGGAAACGGCTGATTTCGTAGCTTTGGCGGGAGGGAAATTTGGCAATGGATCTTTTTCTTGATCTTTCCAAGACCTTTGATTGTCTGAGCCTTGTTGTTGACTTGCTGAATAATGTAAATACAAGTATGGTGTGAATGATGTGCAATCATGGTACTAAACTTGTTCCGTTTCGATTCTAATTATATTGAACATGATTTAATATTCACAAAAAATGTGCGTATTCCGCAATAACTTCATATAATGAATTGCCTAATAATTTAAAGCGTTTTGAAAGATTAGTCATGTTTGCAAGAAAATTATGTTCTATTTATGCGAAATAGAATCATACATCACCGTAGGGGAATTGAGTGCAATGTATGTTTTTCTCACATTTGTAATTTGTTCATATTGCAAAACTGTTTTGAAATAAATGCTTATCTTATTTGAGCTTATCTTAATATTAATGTCTACCAGTGATATTAAATCAGCTATTGGCTATTTGAATTGAACACCACTTGCGATCTTAATCATATAATTTTACCTTTGTGATGTCTATTTTCTTTTTCATCGTAAGATAGGTAAATTGCATCAAGACCATCGGCTCTCTTACCTGAAAATAAAAATAATATAAGTAACACGTAATAAAACTAAGGCATTTACCAATTAACAGCTATTGGTTTATATTCGGGTGGTAGGTAAACTGACCGTCAAATGTTCTATGTCATTTCTATATAGACCTGGCCAATAAACCTGGAGGAATGCTAACAAATGTATTATCAAGTGAACAGAATAGAGCATATATTACGCACGTAAATTAATTGAAACGCAAATTATGGCGTCCTAACTTAACAGATAATGTTCGTTTGGGTAAGTATGTGTATATACCTAATGGGGGGGGAGTTTATTAATAAGAATGCATCAAGAACCAAATAATTACAGGCAAGCCCTTACATGGTCAATATGTAGGTAAATATTTTCCCGGGTAAGAAATACAGAAAAAAATATTAACGTGTTTACAGCCTTTCTTTGCTCACTGTATATGAAGAATTTACAGTTGGTATTGGCATTATTAATATGAGTATGTGTTTTTATTTTTTTTTATTCTTTATATTTTATATATTTTGCTTTGGCGTGATTTTAAATAATTTAAGGTAGGTACTTTTGAAATTTTCATAAACTATAAAAATATTTTATTTGTTTTTTTGCACACTGTATCTCTTACGGTTTTCGAGTTCCCCATACATAGACACGAATTCGAGCCACCCTGTACAATTAACAATGTTAAAACATAAAGACATCCCAAACTCAATTTATGTATTCTAGATTGCTAATGAAATATTCCAAAAAATAATAGCTTTCTAATATTCCAAAAATTAATAGCTTCTTAATTAAAACAGATCGCTCTTATATATACAATATCACCGGTAACTGAAAATAAATCCAAATTTATATTTATTAGGAATATAATATGAAGTAGGCATTACTTCTATAGCTCTGAAGCTTTACGAGATGACAACAATGAATGGCCAGAATTCCCGAAAGACAAAGTGCTTAAATTTGTCCAGATTTACAATGAAAGTCCAATCTTTTAGGATCAACGAAATACATTGTAATTCTTGGGGTTTTCGTAGCGAACATTTGTTATCGAGGGTTTGAGTACAGAGTCATTCAGATTTAAGGACAAATGCTATCTGGAATTTCAGGGGATGAAAAATCTTTTGCAAGATTCGAAGTAATTTATTTTCCCTTTAAGAAGTAGGTAAGTAGGCTTAACAATAAATATTTGAAATCTTAAAGCAGTAAAAATGTTCCAGTTGATACTTCTTGTACCCGAGAAATTTTTGCATTGGTGGGAATGTGTACAGGGTGGCTCGAATTCATGTCTATGTATGGGGAGCTCGAAAACCGTAAGAGATACAGTGTCGGTCAAATTAAGGCAAAATTGCGCATTTAAGTGCCTAACAATATGCCGCTTAGAAAGTTTTAAAATTCCGAGTATTTACGGAGATATCCGGAAAAAACTGAAATTTTGAAAAATCGTTTTATTTTTTTCCTGGGCTTATTTAAAAACGGATTTCAAATCTAATTGCACTTTTGCATTGCCACTTTTTCCGCTCTATCCAATGATGATATCCAGTTTGAAATCCGACGTTTCTTCTTCAAGGGATCACTATCAACTTTCTTTTTTTAAATACGAACTTAAATTTTTTTTATCGTTTTCAGATGGTATTGGCGTTATTAATATGAGTATGTGTTTTTATTTATTTTTGTATTTCTTATTTTTTAATTTTTATTATTTTTATTTTATATATTTTGCTTTGGCGTGATTTTAAATAATTTAAGGTAGGTACTTTTGAAATTTTCATATTCTATAAAAATATTTTATCTGTTTTTTGCATTAAGTGAAAAATTGGAGCCCGTATTAAAAATTAAAAATAGTAAAATAATTTTTTACAAGAATATGGCCATAAATTATTACTCAAACAAGTTGCTTAGTGCATTTTATTTATAAGCAAAATTCCAATAGGTGTTTTTTCATCAAAGTTCCTATTCTCTTTTAAATAAATTTTTTAATTGGTTAAAAGTTGGGAATATTTTATCTTTGCAGTAAGCAACTTGTTTGAGTAATAGTTCATGGCCATATTCTCGTAAGAAATAATTATTTTTTATTTTTAATACGCTCCAATTTTCCACTTAATACAAAAAACAAAATAAAATATTTTTATAGAATAAGTACCTACCTTAAATTATTTAAAATTACGCCAAAGCAAAATATATAATTAAAAAAATAATAATAAAAATAAAAAAAAAATAAAAAAAAAATAAAAACACATAGTCATATTAAAAAGCCAATACCATCTGAAAAACGATAAAAAAAATTTAAGTTCGTATTTAAAAAAACAAAGTTGATGATGATCTCTTGAAGACAAAACGTCGGATTTCAAACTGAATACCATCATTAGATAGAGCGGAAAAAGTGGCAATGCAAAAGTGCAATTCAATTTGAAATCCGTTCTTAAATAAGCCCAGGAAAAAAATAAAACTAAGTTTCAAAATTTCGGTTTTTTCCGGATATCTCCGGAAATACTCGGAATTTTAAAACTTTCTAAACGGCATATTGCTAGGTACCTAAATGCGCAATTTTGCCTTAATTTGACCGGCACTGTATCTCTTACGGTTTTCGAGTTTCCCATACATAGACACGAATTCGAGCCACCCTGTACATACAGGGTCAATCAATATTTGAATAATGTATGAGTTGTATACAAATAGAAGCACACAGAGCGTAATGAGTATTTATAAAAATAGTTTAGTGTTGAGAATGAGGTATAAAAGACGAAAATGTGACTTGGCGTTAGAAAGAGACTTCAGAGTTATAGAAAAGGCGAAGAAACATTAGATTGCCATTATTGTTAGCAAATATTGGCTAAAGGCAATTAGCAAAGCCAGGAAAAGAAACCTGTTTATTGTTATTCAAGGCGAGCATTTGGAAAAACTAAAATAAGGGAGTTTCCTTTATTCACCAATAGAAAAACTAAAAAAAAAACACTAATTTCTAAGAATTGCTAAATGTTTTATAACGCGTTAGAAATCAATCCTCAGTTTGCTGCTGCGACTGTTGTGAAAAGGAGTATCTATCCTCTCTGACGCGTTTGACCCAGAAGGAGTTAAAAGCCCTTAATTAAAAGTCATCAGAGTTGTTCCTGTTGACAGTTGATATAAAGTTGTGTACTGATTTCAGTGTTGCCAATGTTCTGATTTTACAATATACGTACTGACGCGAACAATTCAAACGTAAATTACACTAGTCAGTGGCAGGTCGTGACAATTTAGTGCTACATGCGGAAGGGGAATGTCCGTCACAGGCGCCACCGTCAAGTGTCAAATCACTGTCAACTGCAAAATTATGAGACATGATGTCGGAAATTTATTGTACTGGTATTAGTTCAATTGTACTGATGTACTGATATAACAGCGATTGTACTGATTTCAGTACAAATATACCGACAAGAACAACTCTGAAAATCATTGTATATTTTCACTAAATAAGACCTATTTTTTATTTGCTTATAGTACTCTAACAAGGGATAGATATTCTTCATTTATTAGGATTGATACATTGCTATTACTAAATGCACTGTACAGGGTGGCTCGATTATCTTGGGACACTATCCTATTATCAAAAAACGAACAATCAAATCTAAATTATGAAACGTAAATAGTCAATTTTTTAAATGGAAACCCTCTGTTTTATAATTTTATATTACTTAGCATTAGAAATATGGGCAACTTTATATAAAACTGTTTATTCAGTAATTGTGTAGTTTTCGAAATATTGGCAATTTAACAATTTACTATTCTAAAAATGCTATAGTCTGCTATATGGTTCTTAAGTTTCATTGTTAGTTGCTCATGATAATTAATCATGCTTGGGCAATTAAATTATGGGCGATGTATCTTGGGACACTACCTTATATCAGAATGACAAATTCTAAAATATATAACAACATGAATCTACGATACACCGTTTCGGATTTATGCATGTTTATCACTATTATGATATACATGAAAGAACATATTAAACTAATAACTTAATTAAAAACGGAGTATAATAATTACTGCAACAAGTGTTCTATATTCCCTCTATTTTGAGCGATACAAGTGGTTTTAGAGTTTCTAAATTTATACTTAACATCATTTCTAACATCATATTCAGTTCCATTTAGGTATTGAAGTCTTCTCCGACGTCCAAGTTCATGCGCAATTGATGGTTTGTGTGTGTATACTAGATTTTTATGTATACCCCAGAAAAAATCTAGGGGGGCTAATTCAGGGCTCCTCTGAGGCCAAGCATAATTACAATTTTCAAATAGCAGGAAATCTCTTGAGTTCTGTGAAAGGGAGCCAAATCAAGTTTGCTCGTTCTCTTCCAGGCGTTTTTTTATAAGGAGTTGGATATTATTTAAAAGCTCTAATAAGTAACGTTGTGAATTTAAATTCCGATAAAAAATACAGGACCTATAATTCTGGGCATCCTAATAGCGCACCAAACTTTCAAAGATGTTTTTCCCCCGATATTGTAACTTCCATAAATCTTATTATTCTCGTCACTCCAATAATTGTTTTTTTTTTCTATTAAAAATCTGGATTGAGGTTGTAATAATGAGCTCATCGGTCCAAATAATATTAACAAATACATTTTCAAAAGATGTCTCTCCATAAAAATATGGCAAAATATGGCCTTGTAATCACGTTGTTCCAAATTTTGAACTGCAAAATATTTATAGTGCTTCAAACTGTTTATTTGAAGGCAGGATTGAAGCATTGTTCTTCTTGTTGTATATTCCAATATTAAGATGCTTTATGGCTTCCCTTATAGGTAATAAATTACATAAGAATGGTGCCTGCACACTTCAGCATATAGTTTATCTTAATTACTTCGCTGAAAGAAATTGGATTATGTTACACATCTTTTGTGTGACCATACGAAAATACTTATAGTAGTTTAGTCGTTTGTTAAGATTCTATAGGCATATCACGTTGTATTCCTTTATTAGTTATAAACAGTAAACCTTCGTTCAATTGACTTTTTGTGTTATTTCTTAAACACTCATTCCCTGCATCGTCAAATTGTGACAGGTTATGGGCCCAGGGTTTGCAAGAGTGGTTTAAGAAAGCGCGATAGTTCGGTATTGTACGAGGTTGTTCGTTTGTTTCGTCGTCGTAATAAAAAAATAAAATGGCGGTAAACGAAAGTTTAAATTTCGGAATGAGTGTTGAAAAACTTAAAGGCCGTGAGAATTATAGCGACTGGAAGTTCCAGATAAGTGCGTTATTAAAGTTAGACGGACTTTGGAACTGTATAACTGGACAGTGGGAGCCTACGGTGGATGATAATACAAGAGCGCGTCGTGAAGAGAAAGCTGTTTCAAAAATAATTCTTTCCCTTGACAAGTCGACGTTTCCTCATGTGATGCAAGCGCAAACTGCTAGCGAAGCGTGGAAAGCTATTGAAAAAGCATTTGAAGACAAAGGAGTTCATAGGCGACTAGGTCTACTTAGGAATTTGTGCTCCATAAAGTTAGAGAATTTTGACACAATGGAAGAGTATGTCAACGAAGTCATGTCTTTGTCCCAAAAACTTTCATCAATTGGAAAACCGCTAGAAGATGAGTTTTTAGGCGTCCACTGAGAGTGGACTACGAGCCAATGGTTATGGCACTGGAAAATTCAGGTGTGAACATAACGTCGGACTTCGTTAAGACGAAATTACTGCAGGCCAAAAATGGGAGAATAGCAAACATACTGGTGACTGTCGCAACGAATTAAAAAAAAAACTCCATGGTGCTGGGGCTGTAAACAGAAAGGACATTACAAAAATCAATGCCCTCAAATGAAGAAGAGTCCTCCAGATACTTCTGAAAAGGCAAACAAAAATAAGAATAGCCAAGGTGGACGGAAAGCTTTGTTCGCGACAGCTTTAAGTATCAATAGAATACAATGATAATACATGAAACAACCTGGTATGTTGATAGTGGTGCCTCTTCCCACATGACTGGAAACAGAGAACTTCTTTCCAACCTAACGGATGAAGACTCGGGGCAGGACGTATTCGTGGCAAATAATGCTAAACTGCCTGTGAGTGGAACTGGCAATAGTATTGTAAAGTTGAAACACAATGGAACTGTGCAGAATATATCAAAAATTAAATATATACCAAATCTGTCAGTGAACTTATTGTCAGTGAATGAAATGGTTTCAAAGGGACATTGTGTGCATTTTGACGCAGAAGGATGCAGAATAATTGATGAAGGTAACTGTAGTATTAAGGGAGAACCTGTAGCTATTGCAGCAAATGTGAATGGCTTGTATAAACTGGATATCATGAATGTGTTTGCGAATGTGGCGAAATCTCTAGATTCTCAGATGCTATGGCACAGACGCCTAGGTCACCTTAATCATTATAGCATGGCGTTGTTGAAAAATAGTCTGGCCACTGGTATTTTGTACAACGAAAATAAAAATCCAGAATACTGTGAAAGTTGCATTAAAGGTAAGCAGGTCAGAAAACCTTTCCCGTATAAAAAGGATAAACAAGTCACACAAAATAAACTTGACTTGATCCATTCAGACCTTGTATGACCTATGGAAGTGGAATCATGGGGTGGCAAAAAATATATGTTTACCCTGATTGATGACAGCACAAGGAAAGTATTTTGTTATTTTCTAAAACATAAAAGTGAAGTTCCAGAAATTTTCAAAAACTTCTGCTCCATGGTGGAAAACCAAACAGAACGAAAAATAAAGATTCTGAGAATCTGGAGGAGAATACTGCAACGAGCGTTTGGGATTTTGGGATTCCTCAAATATCGGGGGAATCAAACATGAACAAACAATACCCTACACTCCACAGCAAAATGGAGTGGCTGAACGCTACAATCGAGCCATACTCGAAAAAGCACGTTCAATGCTCATCGACTCAAATAGTCCGAAGCAGATGTGGGCAGAAGCTGCCAACACAGCAGTTTATCTTTTGAACCGTTCACCAACTAAAAAAATACGTGGTGAAACTCCTGAAGAGAAATGGAACGGCAAAAAGGTAGACTTGAAACATCTGAGGATTTTTGGATGTCGAGCTTATGTTCATATACCCGATGTGAAAAGAAAAAAACTTGACGACAAAAGTAAAGAGTATATTTTTGTCGAGTACTCTGAAACAAGTGCTGGATACAGGCTATTAGACCAAAGTAACCATAGTCTAAAAATAGCCAGGGATTTTGTATTTTTGGAAAACAAGCTTTCAGACGACCCATCGAAGATTTCCATTTCACCAACTACAGCAGAATTTCTTCCGGTTTAAGATAACATATGGGAATGAAGGTGATGTTGCTGACTTCGAAGATATGCCAGCTGAGGCCCCCCATCTTCAAGAAGAAGAAGAAGTCAATCCAGACGAAAACAAAGATGTGCTAGTTGATGAAAACGAAAATGAGTCAAGTGAGAGTGAAGGTGAAAATGTTGAATCCAGGTATCCTAAACGTGTAATAAGAAAACCGGACAGGTATGGTGACTGTATTACTAATTACGACTCTGATTTTGCTGTGTTAACTATATCAGATGAATTAGAGCCAACAACCATTTCCGAAGCATTGTCAAGCTCGCGAAGTGTAGAATGGCGAAAAGCAATTAGAAATTAATTTGAAGCATTCAAGGCAAACAATGCTTGGGAATTGGTCGATAAACCTAATAATACATTATTAAAAATAACTCGGTTTTAAAAATTAAAAGGAATCAGAATGGAGATATAGTGACTTATAAAGCTAGGCTTGTAGCAAAGGGGTTTACTCAAAAATATGGAGTAGATTATTCTGAAACTTTTTCGCCAGTTATCAGATTTAGTAATTTAAGGCTATTATTAGCAATGACAGCTAAATTAAACTTAGAGGCTGATCACTTAGATGTGGAAACTACTTTTTTTAAATGGTGACATTGACCAAGAAATCTATATGAGTCAAACCAGAAGGTTTTATAGAGTCAGGGTCAGAAAACAAAGTTTGTCGATTAAAAAGGGCTATGGGCTTAAACAATCCGCCAAATTATGGTAAGAAAAAGCATATCATGTATTATTAGAGTTAAATTTTGTGCAATCAAAAATAGAGCCATGTATTTTCTTTAAAAATTTTGCGGATTCCATTATAATTATAGCACTTTATGTTGATCACTTTTTTATTTTCTACAATGATCACCTAGAGGCAAAACATTTAAAAATTTAATTAAATAGGCATTTTCACAGTAAAGACCTTGGACCAATCTCGAATATTCTCGGAATAAAGGTTGATCGAAATCGTTCAAAAGGCGAATTAAAAATTAGTCACGAAAAACATATTGAGAAGGTACTTGATAGATTTGAAATGTCAAACTGTAATGCGGTAGGTACTCCATTAGAGCAAAATCAAAAATTGTCAGTTGTTGGAGAATTTGTTGATGTACCGTATCAGCAATTGATAAGATCTATAATGTATCTTGCAGTTTGCACAAGACCAGATATTTCTTTTTCTATTTCTTTTCTAAGCCAGTTCAATAATAGTCATACTAAAGACCATTGGGTGAGTGCTAAAAGAGCGCTTAAATATTTGAAAGGAACAAAAGATATGGGAATTATTTTCAAAAAATCAAGTAAGCATATAGCTGGTTTAGTGGATGGGCCAACAATGAAATCGATATAAAATCATTTTATGGCTATATTTTCATGTTAGCAGGAGGTCCAGTATCATGGGAATGTCAAAAGCAAAAAACTATAGCTTTAAGTTCCACCGAAGCTGAATATATCGGTATATGTTAAGTAACAAAAGAGTCATTGTATTTAAAAGCGCTATGTGTAGAAATATTTAACGCAAATGACAATTGTAGTTTCTAAAATCTTCATTTGCCGATGACTATCTTTAACGATAACCAAAGTGCGATAAAATTGTCAGAAAATCATATTTTTCACAAACTCATTAAGCACATACATGTTAAATAGCATTTTATTCGTGATAAAATAAAAGAAAATGATATTGAACTTTCATACATGCCTACAGCAGAAATGATCGCAGATATGTTAACAAAATCATTGGGTTGCAAAAAGCATAAATTCATTTGTAATGAAATAAACTTGAAATAGTGTCTGTGCCGTTACAGCGAAAAATATTGTTTTTTAGGTATGTTAGAATCGTTTTTTTATTACTATTTAGAAAGCACCTTTAATATTGAGGGAGAATGTTGTATATTCCAATATTAAGATGCTTTATGGTTTCGCTTATAGGTTAAATTGCATAAGAATGGTACCTGCACACTTCAGCATATAGTTTATCTTATTTGCTTCGCTGAAAGAAATCGGATATTACACTTCTTTCGGTGTGTGACCATACGAAAATACTTATAGTAGTTTAGTCGTTTGTTAAGATTCTATAGGCACAGCACGTTGTATTCCTAAACAGTAAACCTTCGTTCAATTGACTGGGGAATGAGTGTTCTTAAACACTCATTCCCTGCATCGTCAAATTGTGACACTTCTGACGTCTAGTTCTAAAGATGCATTCCTAGTTGAAGTTTCAGCAGTCTCTTCAAAATGCAACAACATATTTAGTCATGAGGCAAAACATGAGGACGTCTTTTTTTCTCTTTCTTCAAAGTTCCATTTATTCTAAATTGTTGGTGTATTCTATGGAAGATCTTTTCTTCTGAGCCCCACCTTAACCCTTTGAGGACTACTGGATCAGTGAATGCTACTAATATCCACCTTATTGTTTTTCTACTACCGGTTTAACGTGGTACCCACGGTGCTTGTGTTGCCTACGCATAATTTTTACACTGCTCGTCGACTGCAATGATTTTTGTTGCTAAGTTGCCTCCAGTTTCTGTATATAAATATTGTTGTTCTTCTTTTGCTCACGCCTAATTAAGATACAAAAGATATACCATGAATCAAAAATTTTCAATTTGACAACGCTGTACTAGAACGGTGACCTGCGCTGATAACGAGCCAGGTTTGGCATTTCTGTAATGGCCGCTTTGTTTGGTTTTGCTGTTTACGTAAATTATTGACTTTTATTAGTGATTACAGTGTATATTATTTAATTTGTGCTTTTACAGTTAATTTAAGAAAATAGTGAATTGGATTTCGTTGAAGTGTGAATCTGCAACGTCTTTGTCCTTATATTATTTGCATTTGTCATTAGGATGAAATTATGCCACTTTCGATTGTTTTTGCTTTCATTTCTTAAAGAAAGATTACCCAGATATAATAATCGAAAGTAGCATTAGTGCAATTTAATTAAATGTCTGTCCAATCCACTTAATCAATAATTGAAAGCCTTTACAACTAATAATGGCAATAAATATTTATGTTTATATTAAACTTAATAAATGGTAAGGAAGATTACACAGTCTATTTGGCCATTCAGTTTTACAATGTTCTTTCTTTTAGTGATAGTAAAAAATATGTTTTCTTTAAAAAATTAACAGAGTTAAAGGGGGGTGGACATAATAGAGGATCACCCTTATGTACGTAATATTACTTTACGTACTTTCTATAGAAAGTTTCCTTATAGCTGCATTTAGTTTGTCTTTCGGGATTTAAAATTACTATTTTTTGTTGTTAAGGTTAACAGGAGTTTAATGTTCTAATAAAAAAAAAACATGTAGCAAACTGTTTTATTTATAATGAACACCTTAAATAAGGAGTGCAATTACAAATAAATAAGCTAACTAGGAATTATTATATAAACTTTAAGTAAAACTCTTGAAATATAGTTGTAAAATAATTACCTTCAATTTACAGTTTATCCTTGTAAAATGTTGGTAATAGTGTTGTGATTGCACATAAATGTTAGTGTAAATATATATTCCCTGTGTAACCTTATTGAAAATTGCATAATTATTTTAGTAAATTTAAAGCCGACTTACATTTAAAAATACCAAAAAATGTAATGTAATGTAAAATTTCAAAACAAAAATAGGTAAAAAGGACGTAATTTAATTGGAAATATTAAGTATTATTACAATATTATCGTTGTAAACTTCAAGTAAAACTATTGTAATCTTGTTGTAGGATAATCTTCCATTTACAGTTTATTGCTGTAAAATGTTGGTAATAGTGTTGTAATTCTACAATTAAAAAATGTAATTTAAGTGGAATAATTGTGTAATATCACATTAATTTACACTGCGAAATCACTATATCACAAGTACTTTTAACTTACAATGACTTTGTAATATTATTATGAAAATTAAATTTTGCTATAAATATCGTAGGCAGTAAATGGCCTACGATACTTCTAGTAAATTTACATCATTTATTTTAAAGTGCATGTTTGTCAAGAGTAAAAAGTAAAAACTAGTTCTCGTCCGATCACTGAAGTTAAGCAACCTCGGGCGTGGTTAGTACTTGCATGTGCGACCGCTTGGGTAAGTTTTATGAAGTTTTCACTTCTACCACGTGTGAAATGCACACATGATTTTTTTAAACTATGTATCATCATATAGCTTACAATTTTTGCGTTTAACTATTCGCTTCATCTCCTATCTTTTCTGAGATAAGGTAATGTCCCAAGATAAACGGATCATTCTGTACATACTAATAATTTTCTCTGCCGAACCATTTTATTGGTATAGTTAAAAAAGTAAGAAGGCGTTATTCCCAATAAACTCGATCGTTCCCCTATTGAAGCCAAACTTTCCTTTACCGCAGATTGAACAAAGTTTTAATGTGTCTAAACATCAATCACTTTGCGAGCATCCCCGGGAATATAAGAGTAACAAACTTCATTTCTCTTCGGATGCACTCCCAAAGTTACTAGATTCTCACTTAGACGGCTCGTTTATTTTTATCGAGCACATTCCCCTACTGGGAAACTTACTTTTCTCCGAAATCCTCTAATTTCAGCGGGCGACATGTAGTATTGTTTGTAGATAGATTTAAAATGACATGATAGCAGCGAAAACTAAGTTCTGGTAAACTTCGCTGTAAGCAGAGTAGTAGAAGTTGTATTCGGTGTGACACGTCTGTTTTACGGTATGCTTGAGAATAATTTTTCTCTGGCAATAATATCGGGCGACAAAGGGTACCGGAAAAATCTATTCTTCGTTATGAGAATGTCGGCGAGTTAATATACTCTTAAAATATTGTAAAGGCGAGTTAGTTACACTGTGTTGCAATTGATTTTCTAAACAACGTCATAAACAGTCCTTAATGATCGGTTGTGTGCTAAGTCCGTCATGTCCTCGGCTTTTGGATGCCTTGATCTAGTGTTTTTCCAATTATTCGAAATAAGAGTAATCACTTATAACAATGCACAAGAAGAATATAATTTCGATAACACATAGGAA
>MU192495.1:0-10507 GCA_016904865.1 Pissodes strobi
AGGAGGCAAGGGTGGTAGTCTTCTGCGATCTATCCAAAGCATTTGATTGTTTGGAGCATGGGAGACTGTTGTCTAAGCTACATAAATTTTATTTCCGGAGTGCGGTTTTGGACTTGTTTGAGTCTTATTAACTTTGTTGCATTGTACCTACTCGGCGGGTATCGTCAGGCGCTGGGGCCATTAAATGTGTAGTACCTCAGGGTTCAGTGCTGGGACCTGGGACACGATCTGGGCTCGATCGAGCTGCGGGGCCGGGTTCTTCAGTTTGCTCATGATACCACCATATTGTGCGTCATATGATTTCCGATTAAGTTAGAGCGCTTATTGCTCAAGATCTTCAAATTATAAGAGAGCCAAACAGGATTGTTTTTAATGCTGATAAGACATTTATTTTGGGGTTTAATTGCGAGATTCGCGGTCCAAGTTGCAGGGGTGGTTGCGCGTTCAGTTTACTTCGCTCTGATTGATACCATATGGTATGTGCTTATGGGATCCAAGTAACAGAGGTTTGTTGGGCGTTATATTTTTGTTCCTCAGAAGACAGCAGTTTAGGAATCTGTGTTTGGCTGGGTTGAGAGACTTTTGCAAGCCATTATTCGGAAAAAAATTCCCACCCTTTTTTCTATCTTTATCTTGGAAACAGCTGTACATATTTACAAGTGTGATACACCTCCATCTAACACTGGCTATATGTGACTTGTCAGGTGAGTGATTTTCCTTTGCCAATTCCTACTTCCTCGCTTACTAGGAGCTTGCTGATATACCTAAGTTGAAGGAGCTACAATCATGTTCCTCTCTGCATCAGGAATGTTGCGGACATTAAGCATTTTAAGCGCAAATGGAAAAAGTTGCTTTTACCCAGGGCGTATTACAGCTTTGAGGAGTTTTTTGCGATGCTTCTTGACGCACTCTAGTTTTTAGTTTATGTTGTTGACGTATTTTTGTATGATTGTTTAGTGTCTTGTCTCCTGTATTGAATAGTCTGTAGCTTTTTAATTAATTTTTTTTATATTAATGCTTTTGTTTCTTATGTTAGGTGCATTTATTTTTATTATTCCTGTACTTACCTTTTTATAAATTTATTTATTTAGTTGTAGGATGCTTTATACCCAAGACTTGTATCTTAAGTAATGAAATATATTATCTAGATATCTATCTATTTGCCTATCTGTTCAAAATAGTATGTGAAGCCTTAGATGAACTGTATTTGAGCACAAAGGTAGGAATCTACCGCAAATTACCTATTATGGATTAAAGGACTATTTTTCAATTTATATTTTAGATTATACAGTATCATCCAACGAGGACTGAACAGGGATTAAGTTTCGACCTTCGTCGTGTTTTTTAAAAAAAATCGAAAATAGCCATTTCGTTTATTCTTTTCCGTAGAACCCAGGAAACACGAGTACATATAATAGACGTCTAATTTCGGTCGATGTGATCTATTTTACGTCTTGATCTAAAATTCGATGATTTTTACACATCTATTTTTCGACACATTATAGACTCTACGTATATTTTATGTACATTAGACATGAGTCTCATTATATCAAACATTTTTAAAGACTAAAATATTTCTAATGAATTATTTACTATAATAAAAATAAGTTAAAAATTCCATATTCTATGCAGAATTAAAAGTAAAATATTTTTCAGTTTAAAACACGTAAATTAAAGATATAATATAAACATTTATAAAATACGTAATGACAAAAACATATAATAGACGTTTAATTATAGTCGAGGAGATCTTATTCATATATTGGCTCTATTATTCGATGTTTTTTTTACATCTACTTTTCGACATGTTATAGACTATACGTATATTTTATGTACGTTAGACATAGGTCACATTATATCAACAATTGTTAAAAACTTAAATTTTTCTAATGAATTATTTATTAAAATACAAATAAATTAAAAACTACACATTCCTTCAGAATAAAAAGTAAAATGTGTTTTAGTTTAAAACATGTAAATTATAGATATAATATAAACATATATAAAATATGTAATTTCGAAAACATTTAATGGAAGTTTAATTTTGGTCCATGTTATCTTATTTATATGTATATTGGTCTATTATTCGAGGTTTTTAAAATATTTATTTTTCGATTAGTTAAAGCAAACCAAAAACTACACATACCCTATGCAGAATTAAAACTGATGTTATTTAAATTGAAAACATTAAGTGGAAAGTATCTTGCAAACCATTTGAAAATGTGTAAACAGGAGCAAATAATAATTATAATAGGCATCTAATAATAAGGGTCTAATTTTGGGCGATGAAGATCGGAACTATATAATATTATGTGAAATAAATGTAAATCAAAGATATGTCTTTAAACATCTATGAAAGATAATATCTAAAGCGCAAGCCTTGGCGCAGGCGTACTTGAATGTACCTACTCCTTCCACGGTTGCCAGATGCGGCGGGATTACGCAAAAATTGCGCTTTTTCATAAGAAATTGCGCTCCAAACGAAAATTTTAGCGTCCGGCGTTAAAGGCGGTGTAATCGAAAATAATCATGGCCGCTATGAGGCGGTTACGTTTTATTCTCATTAATTTAATAGTTTTGAGCTTGCTGGTTTTTATATCATGAACATATTTCTTCGAACTGAATTATTTTTCATTTTTCGGAAATTTTAATTGTCAAATCTTTGCGATTCTAAAAATGGAAGCAGTGAAACTCTCAAAAAATTTCGACTAGTAAATCGCCCTGGCTTTCCTCCAACAGTACTCTGAGAGGACCTGAGAGGACTTCATACAGACTAAATTCGTCCTTGACTATAGTGTCACGTAGAAAAAATATAGTAACAATCCGCTTCCATTCGCGAGTATTGAAACGATGCAGACCTGTGTTATAGTAGAAAATCTGACGCGCTTTTTTAAAAATAAACTAACCCAAATTAATTAAAATTGGTGATATTTTATAAAACAAATAAATAAGCAAACAGATCAACGATATGCGTGTAAGCAGAAACCGGTTGTTCCTGGTTAGTTGCTTTCTTCAATAACTTCCTCACACAAAAACAGGGTAATTTTGAATTTTAAAAAGGGTTAGCCAAATTAAGCAATTTTACAAAAAACATTACAGGTAATAATAATTTGAAGACTAATTCTTACAATCTTAGGATATTTTCTTCAATTTATTTGGCACTATAGTTTGAAAATATTTGGCAACCCTGCCTCCTTCCTCATTAGCAAGTATTAGTATTAGCATTAGCAATATGGCCGTGTATAAAACCCAAGTGGTCACGTTACAGCGACGCGTTGAAGTTTTGTGAAAACTATATTATGTGATGATTTAATTTTTAGTATTTGGTAAGTATACCTAGTTGTTATTAAATTTATTTACATAATGTAATGTAATATTGCTTTACTGCAGACAATAATGTGTAATTTTATAAACATTCTCGGGTAAAAATGCTTGTACCTATATTGTTTTTCAAACTTTTGGTTACATATCACTTTCTATACTGTATACTGTATTTACAATTGAAATTGGTATTTATTGGTATGAAGATATTTTCGGATGATTAGTGAAATAAAAATTAGGGAATATCAGAAAGTTATAAAAATATAAAATTGATGCAATTTTTAATTTCGTATGGCGCCATTGCTGCTACTACCACAGAATATTCTGTGCCACTACAATGTCTGCGCAGCATTAAACGACTGTCGCCTATTTTATTTGTTTTGTTTCTTGGAGCAATAGTACATAATTTATATACAGTATCCCGCTATCGTTATATATTAAAAATGCATTCCGATATTTATTTCCGATCTTATTTTTAGAGGCTAATAATCTGCATTTTGCTGAGTTACAACCATCTAATTTAAGCGACATGATAATCATAAAAGCCGTCCAAGATTGGCTGCGTTGAGCTAACCAGCAGCGGCATGAAAATGAAAGTAGAAGAAAAAGTAATGAATAAGAATTAGAGTTTAAAGCATCTAGCCTTGGTGTTAGATTTTTTCTACTTACTTTGATGACATATTGTTCAGTTATTTTTTATTTTCTGGTTTTCATATTCTCTTAAACTTAACTCATTTTACTTACTATAGTTACTTAGTTATTTTTGGTTATTTACTTTTCATCATGGTAGCTGTAGCTGCAAGTTTCACCAATATATTTTATATTTGAATATGTTAATACAAAATATATTCTGTTTTGTCTTATATTTGGAATTCATGTACTATAGTTAGCGATTTATCTTATAGTTTCAGGTTACAATAATACATTTGATTTTTAAAATATTATAATTCATTATATATGCTGTTTTTTTGTTTTAAACATGAAATTCGCAGGTGCTATATTTATCGTCGTTTATTATCATTCATGTTTTATATTGATAACTATAGGAGTTGCAACAGCACATTTTATTTTTTAACTATACCCACGTTAACATCATATTCTTTTTTGTTTTAAACTTTAAATGCAGGCTACTTGTGGTTTTAGTCAAGATATAAAACGAAGATGTGTAGGTATGTGTTTTCCTTATCCAATGTCTAATTATGCATTTGTTCTCCTAGGGTTAGTTTGGGTTAGTTATTTTTAAAATTTTATTACTTGGAAATAAACGTTAATATTTGTAAAATGTCTATAATAGGTTATATCATAGGTTTATGATCTTGAAGTGCATTTTGGACAAAAAGCGTAAACGAAACATTGTTAATTGAAAATAAACGTTTTTAAACAGTGTTTTATAGACATCTTTTGACGTACAAAATATAGAGTACCATTATGGATGTCTTAAATATGTATATTTTAAATGTCTATTTTTAAATAAACCAATTATGGAAAATAGTCTATTTAAATATGTATATTAAACATCACTTAAAAAGCATCAATATAACATTAACTATAAATCGAAAATAGATGCATCTAAAAAAACGTTTTTTGTGCATCTAAGAATAAACGAAATATAGATTGACATTATTAGACATTTTAAAGATGTATAACATAAACGTTAATATTTAATTCTCAAAACTATCAAAAATAGATGTCTATTGTGCGGACATTAAATTGTCTAATAGACATCTAATACGATCATCGATAGAGTCACCGTCCCAAAGTATTTTTAACGTATTTTAGATGAAATGGTGTTTCCTGGGAATTTATAAATGTGATCATAAATAGTATTCGATAAAAGAAAACAAATCAACTATGTGATAAAGTTATAAAATTTTAAATGTTTATCATTTTATTTTTGTGTTCCTTGTATTTTTTACGTTAAGATTGCTAATCAGAAAAAAGATCTAATATGGTATGCTTTCTTGGAACATATTTTGACACCCTTGTGTAAAAAATTGGAATATTAATTTGTATCAGTAAAGAGCATTGGAAAATCTAATTTGTCAATGTTGTAATAATGTTTGCTAATTTATGATGAAACTGACACTTGATGAACGATTTAAAGTAATTAGCTTATTCTATAAGAGTGGGGAAAATGTCAGGAAAACTCAAAGAGGATATTTGCAAGAATATAGCAGAATTATCTCCGCTAATTCTATTACGAAATTTGAAACGTGTGTTTGAAGAAACGAAGTATTTACATGATAGAAAGAGAATATCTAATGCAAGATGCTTCCGGGATAGGATGATACTTAATTATTTTAGAATAAACTCTAGCCATTCGATACAGCAAGCAATCAGGGATATTCGTTATGGACTAAGGAGAAGGCGACTTTATTTTGGGACGATCCAAAGAACTTTAAGGCGACATAAATTAAAACCATTCCGAATTCGCTTTTAAGGGTAGACCAAAAGGAGCACCGCTTTCAGTTTGTTGCTCAACTTCTTATGAGGGAGTAAAAAGTAGACGAAAACGAAAAGTTATTTCCAAAAACTGTTTGGACTGATGAGACCATTTTCACAACATCAGGAATGTTTAATAGACATAATTCACGTTTCTAGGGCCCAATTAAATCCCAGAAAGTTATAACAGATCAAATTTCAAAGCAGAATATCTGTGCATGTATTATATCTTTAATCATTAAAATTTTTATACAGGTAGGTATTACAGTTTGCTAATATTTCTGTCAAAATAACCTGTGATAAGTATATTTTTCTCCGATTGACAGCAAATATTAATTTTGCAGACACATATCAATCAGCAAAGTATTACTTTTCCTGTCCAGGCAGCAAAGTAAGTACTTTGCTGCCTAGGCAGCAAAGTGATTAGTCTCCATGGGAATAAAACGTTTGACATAAGTTGTCAAACTGTAATTATTATGGACATATACATTTCCATAGCAACCAACCGTTCCAACAATTGCGATTTCTATCAAATTTTGTCTTAATTTATCACTACAGGAAAAATAAAAAGATTGTGGGAATTGTAATAATTTGCAAATATAAAATATACATATATCATTATAAACAATCGGAGAAAAAATTATATGTTCAACTCGGCAGCAAAGTAGATTGACTGCCTTAGCTGAATTCCTAGCCTCGCTACGCTCGGCTATGAACTATCAGCCGCGGCAGTCAGTCTACTACTTTGCTGCCTAGTAAAACAAATAACTATACTTATAACTTTATTTACAAATAATTATTTTTCCAACAGCTAGCCATGATTATATAGGCTTGCATAAACTTTATGTCTCATCAACTTTTACTGATAATATTTTCGCGCATCTGCAAATATAATAGTACTTTACTCTAAGACATTTTCCACCCTTCACTACCTATTAAATACCCAGTATAATCAAATAATTATTTGACAGGCAATCTATTAATCTTAGATTTCATTTCCATTGCAAATCGCAATAATTCGATAGCGGTAATTCCGCTCTAAACCACAGCAATAGTAGTTAATTCACATAACAACATTCGAATTTCGCTCAACAATAATTCTACATTCTATGTTAACATAATCAATTGGTTGACACTAAGGAAGTCCCTGTGGTATAATATTAGCAATACCATTTCAATAACATAAAATTAGAAACAAAATCTGAACTGTTATTAAACAACCTAGTATGCGGCACAAATATTTATTTGGCATTATCAGTCAAAACAATACAAAAAAAGAAAATACGTATCTGCTTCAAACACTAAGTAAATTTATCCTGTAAGAAAGTAAAAGATATTTTAAGTTGTTATAAGTTCTGCAGTTTTAGTATAGTTCGATATATTCCTCATAAAATCGTTCTTTTGTACAGGGTCTTCCTCATAATTAAACAGCTTCTGCTGGCTTATAATAAAGTGGTAAGTTGTAGGGTTTATACTAAACCATCAGGAAAAATAGTGGTTGCGAATACAATGGGGAACTAAATTTACAATATTTTAAATGGAATATCCTGCATATTATATACAGGTTGATAGCGCTTAAAATCCTCTTTTCAAATATATATAATTTATCCATATTTCTTTTAGTATTTTTTGATATATTTAGTATTAGAGCCAATAATAAGTTTTCTTCCTATTATCTATCCCATAGAAGGGTCCACCATTGCCATGTAAAATCTGTGCAAACGGGGAGGATCTAAGAGAGATCTACCTGGATTTTCCTTGGCTCGACGTCTGCTTTGGCACTGACGACTCGTCGTCAGTCTGTTGCGAAGAGATTACGCAAGTAATCGCCTGTGGACATACATTCCACATCCCAAATTCCATCAAGTTACCGTCAAAAGGAAAGCTCTGGTTCAAGCCTCTGCAGCAAGCCTACAAGTTCTGGCAGCAAAATCAGACCGCTGAAAGTCGCAAATATTTTGCCGAAGCGACAAACCAATGCATGCGTATGATTGACGAAACTAAGGACAAGCACAATCAAAGAACCAGGAATAAACTTTTGCAATGCTCCAGTGGCTCCAGGAATTTCAAGTTCATAGCACAGGCAGAGTACAAATAATATCCACTCAGCAAAAATCGTTTGATGTTCTTGCATTAAACGCAAAAGCCGCAGCAAGGTAAAAATAAATTTGTACTCTACCTGCAGCAGCGAGCAGTCTGTGGGGAGAGATTCAAGAAGTATTCGCTGATGCACTTTTCTCGGTTATTATAAGACAACGTGACGCAAAAGTACACAATCTCAGGGCGTATGCACACTCTCTGTTCCTCGTAGCGGGGTCATCGGTGGTCATGAACCAGATTGATGCGGATTCGCCCCGTCGCCAAACCCTGTCGGCGAAATTGAAAATTTGTCTCCAGTGAACCTACCGTATACTTATTTATACCGTGGCAAAGGCAATAAGTAATAACTTTACAACAACGTCTCTTCCACCGTTGATGGACGAACGCGGCATCACGGCAACTACAGCTAAGGAAAAAGCAAACATAAATGTTTTCATGGCACTCCACCTTAAACGTCCCCCATGGGAAGGCTCTCCCCACCATATCCAACATCAACACGATCATGACAGAAGTTAAGTTTCATCACCGTGACATTCGTAAAATCCTCAAAGAACTAGATACACAAAAGGCATCAAGGCCGGATGGAATACCTGCCACCGTGTTAAAGAACTGCGCCAACGAACTAACACCCATTTTTTCCAGACTTTTCTCTGTCCTACCGAAAAGGGATTTACCCATCTTCATGGAAAGTCACTCGAGAACAACCTGTTCCAAAAAATGGCAAAAACTCACGCCCTCAAACTATCGCTCAATTGCCTTGCTTCCAATAATCTCCAAAGTCATGGAAGGGGTAGACAATCAGCAACTGTTCAAGTACCTTGAGTCTAACAGAATAATTAGCGACAACCAATACGGCTTTCGCAAACAGAGGTCGATAGTAAATACCAGGCATATTTACTTCACTTCCTATGTTTCTCCATAATTTATCCTTGTGTAAAACTATCACTGTATTTCTTACGTGCCATATTGCATAATTCTGTTTTCCTTCACACACTCAATTAGTTTTTCGGCATCCAGAACACTTGACTGAGCCTATGGTGTCCTTTCCCGCAACGGACAGACAACAGCGTTGAACGCCACTGGTGGAAATAATATTTCCTTGTTATGCCATAATCACCTGATGGGTTGGTACCAAAACCATCAACCAAACCAATAATAAGAATTATTATACTTTAACATTTCCATTGCTCTGTATCGGATAGAAAGTTACAAATTTAGAGATGAATAACTTTGATTATTTCCTTCATCGTAAAATGGACCAATCAGACAGCCCGATTCTCTGAATAAATTTTGTTTAGATAAGTGATTATTGCACTAGACCTGTTTAACAGCGATTAAACTGCGTCCACCATATTGGATTTCGTTTTGTCGATTGTAGCTGATTCTTGCAATTTTCATTAACGGTTTTGAAAAAACATTATTTTATAAATGGTTTGAATGATCTAATATTGATTTTTATTGCTAAAAATTCCAATTTTTTTTAAATTTGTATTTCGTTATTTTGGTATGAGGTGACAGAAAATATCAAATTTTGAAATATTTACATGTCGACTTTGATAAGCGGGCCTAGTCAACCATTGATTTGTATAGGGGTGGATAAGCAATAAATAGAACACACATGGCAAATTTACGACCGCGAAATGTAAACAAAACGATTCCTACTTTGCCTTGGGCATTAGAGAATTAGTGGGCGCCATCTATTGCAGTGTGAAGGTCATTAGGCAGGCCCGGACTCCAAAATTTGACCTCGTACTCTTGTGATTATGAACGAAAGTAATTATTTCACCAAATATTCGGTAGAGTAGTCTTGCCGATTGTGAAATAGGCCAGTTAGCATACTGAAACAAACAATAAGGTATTAATAAGTAATACTTATAATAATTATACTTACTTGAAATAGGAAGTCCCGGGTATTTTGCCTCTACTGCTACAAAACACAACCATACACTTTCGCGATTCTATTTTGGTAGCATCGCTCATTGTTCGTATTGTTCAATTAAAACGAAAATCAAAATAGGGTACGCACAAAACGTAAACCACTAAACTAAAACTAATTAAGCAACTACAAACACTAGGTCCAAAGAAAGTCAATAAAAAGTAAAGTATTCGAATTATCAACACAAAACGCCGGATCTTCTTTGTTTACGTTTTTCGATTTTGCGTCGATTTTGTCATGTGCAGAAACCCGTTTTTTCGCCCATAGGTTGCCACTTTTAAATAGTGCAACAGGCGGCTATTGCTTATCCATTCCTATAGAAACCAATGTAGTCAACGCATCATTGGGGTATGTAACCAAGGTGACTAATTCAGGAAATAATCTAGCCGTATACCACTCAAACTATGAATTCAATCGATTAGGTAAACTACATTCAATAGTTCTCGCATGATTTTTCTTTTTGGCAAATAGTTTCATGCAAAATAATTTATAAATAAAAACCCCCTCGACCGCTTCGCGGTCTCCGGTTTTTATTACAATATTTTGCATTCAACACTTTCCAGAAAAATCATGCTCAAAATATTGAACGTAGTTTAATCGATTAAATTCATAGTTCTCGTGATATAATAATAATAATAATAATAATAATAATAATAATAATAATAATAATAATAATAATAATAATAATAATAATAATAATAATAATAA
>MU192495.1:10517-23776 GCA_016904865.1 Pissodes strobi
AATAATAATAATAATAATAATAATAATAATAATAATAATAATAATAAACGACTTTTATTCAGATTTTAAATACATATTATAATACTTAATATTATTAGATATTCGTGTACTCTACAAGGCGAAGTCTAGCTAAATGCTATTCTTACTTAACCTGTATAAACTCACATAAATAAAAAAAGTAATGTATAGCGCTATTTCCTTCCTTTCTTCCTTTTAACAAATAATTAAAGGAACAAAATCCAAGCAGGTAACACTCTACTCTAAAAAGAAAGGAAATCTCCAGTCAACTCAAGCCTGCCGATTTTCTACATTTCCAATTGTCTGAATTATCATTTTCAGAATAACAAAACAAAAAAATATATATATGATTAAAATAGTGCGCTGTGGTCCTATATGTCATAGCTATCATTAATATGGTATTACAAAGAGCCTTTAGATATTGAAGAAGCTTAATTATCCATAAACCATTATAGCGATAAATATAATTCTATGGAACAAAACCCATATTCCTATACATTGCTGTTTAAGATCATTTAAAAAATTATTTAAATCAAAGATCAAAGATACTTTTCATTTGGACAAACGATTTAAATTAAAGATCGTTTTGTATATAAAAAAGATTTAAATAATAAATCTTTTTTATATTCAAATCTTTTTACATTTTAAATCATTTTAGGAAATAATTTAAATCTTTTCAAAATATTTAAATATTTTTTAAAATCTAATTCTTTTGAAAAGATTTAAATACTTCCTAAAACGATCTAAAATGTAAAAAAGATTGAAACCATTTGGTTGGTTATGTTCAACGAATTGGCGTCGTTGGTTATGTACCATTAAAAACCCCTTAGAGCATAATCAAAATGTAATTTATATAAATTAAGTGAAAAAAAAGCAAAAGTGTGACGTCACCCAATCTAAATTTTAAAAAACAATACAATCTTAAATAGGTGCGTCAAAATAATATACAAAAACCAAATTGAAATGTTATTTCTTCTTCTTATTGTTCTTCCTCGTACGTTAGGTCCTGTGTTTTTCTTCAACTTCCTAGTCCTGGGATGCTAATGTCCAGCTTTCATACCATCGCTTCGGTGGTCTTCGTGGGAGTCTGGAGCTGTTAGGTTTTTGGTCTTTGGCGATTTTTGCCATTCGGTCGTCGGCCCTTCTCTCTACATGGTCTCTCCACGCTCTTCTCCTTGCTCTGGTCCATCTTACAACATCCGAAACCTTACAGGTATCTCTAATTTCCTCACTCCTTTCCATATCGTATAGTGTGTGTCCTGTTATGGATCTTAGGACTCGCATTTCTGTTGTTCTTAGCAAGCCTTTGGTTGTTGTGTTTTCCGCTCTTGTTTCTGCGGCGTATGTCATCACTGGTCTCACGCACGTTTTGTAGATTCTGACTTTACTCCCTATGCTCATGTGCTTGTTTCTCCAGACGATGTCTCGTAAGTACCCCGATATTAGAGCGGCGTTTGATGTTTGATTTCTTACTTCCTCCTTTAGATTCCTGTTACTCGTGATGTTAGCTCCAAGATATTTAAAGGTCATCACCTGTTCTACACTTTGATTGTAAACGGCGAGCCTGCATCTTCGGGGCTCTCTGGATATAGTGAGGGATTGTGTTGTCCATTTTATATGTATTTGTAGTTTGTTCGAACTTGTATAAGAGTCTTTGTAGGTGTCTTCATCCTCGGATACTATCACTGCATCATCAGCGTAGCACATTATTTTTATTTCTGCATTTCCCATTCGATATCCCCTTCCATTTTGTTTTGTTTTTGTAATGATTTCATCCATGATGATGTTAAACAATATAGGGCTTAGGCTGTCTCCTTGTCTAATTCCTGTGTTAACGGGTATTCTCCTTTTTGTTCTATTTTCTACTTTTACGAGTGTGTGATTGCCGGTGTTCAGCTCTCTGATGATGGACACAATATTCTGATGAACTTTCATTTCTTCTAGGAGTTTTATGACGTCTGTCAGTCTTACTTTGTCAAATGCTTGGGTAAGATCTATGAAACACATGAACGGCGGTTTGTTGAATTCAATAGATTTTTCGGCTATTTGGCGGAGTATGAATATGGCATCTATAGTGGATCTATTGTGTCTGAAAAATGTTATTTATTATTTGTTATTAATGGAATATTTGTTATTAATGGAATTTTTGACACATTGTCGAATGTTTAAAAGCCGTTAGCATTCGCATAATTGGTAACTTTGCAATTCTTATTATGTTAGCGGATTATATTAATTAAGATGAAAACATTAATAACATCAAACATACAAAATAGCTCATTATGTGCATGCTAGCATCTTTTAAATATTTGAAAATGTGCCAAAAATTCCATTAAAAAACAAGTTTTATTTTTTTTGACAATTACTTTTTGAAATTTGACAAAATCCTATTATTTCAATTATCTTTTTTTTTTATATTTTTGATTTGAATTTTTCCTAGAAATATTTTTCTGCCGGAAAAATCTATTTTACTTATCAGCTAGGTTTTTATGGTATTTTGTTTGCTTTTTACAGAGTGATTACTTCGTAAGGGGTTTGTTCATGACGCAGAAACTTTCATCGAAATTATCGGGAATATATATCTTTCAGAAATCAATAATAGAAAAGTTTCCCATATAGCCAATATATATTTAAAAAAGAAAATTAAGTAACATGCATTAAAAAAAATTTCATTACAAAATACAAAATAAACATAGTACTAAAACACTTAGGATGTATTTATTGCTGTATTTTATTATAGTTAAACTCTTTTTAATGATTTAAATATTTTTAATGGTTTAAATCTAAATCTGTTTAAGGATTTAAATTTTTTTGGAGATTTAAATCTTTTTACTGATTTAAATCCTTTTAGAAAGATTTAAATAATATTTTTAAATAAAAAATCAAAGATACTTTTCAGAAAGATTTGAATCATAAATTAAAAATCACTTTCAGAAAAAATATTTAAACTCCAAGTATTTAAATCAAAAAATGTATTTAAATCACAAAAATTATTTAAATCTCACTGATGGTGACAGCTCTGTTCCTATATAACCCAAACAACCACCACTCCTTCAATTTATCCGATATGCTATGGCTAAACCGTAGGCTACATTATTTTATTAACATTCTTACTTGCACTCGCACTGCGACTAATAATTTATAAATTATAATACATATTATTATCCAAACATGTCAACCTAAAATTTAGGCAATGCACGATGATACTAAATAGATTCGATGCCAAATAATAGCCAAATTAATTGGCCAGTTTTCCTAGGGTTATTATGGGTTAAAGTATACGTGGCTAATTACGACGGTTAAGTTATGAATACTAATTACATCCACTATGGCGGTCCCCAAGGATTGAAGAATCGATATTGCCTACACATTGAACGTAATTATAATGAGCGAACTTAGTCCAGCATAGGAGGAAATATTGCGGTGCTTAATGATTTACTATTACAGCCATTTAGAACAGACGTGCTCATTATCGAACTACTACGATCTGCGATCGAATACTGGTTCCTAGATATGAAATTGATTATTTTTCCACGGCAGTTTTTTTATGCTTAATATACAAGGTAAAGTTAATTCGTTTCTCACCACTGATACTTCGGAGACCGCAAGAGATACAATAAGTTTAAATTTGGGTGATTGAGTTCTAAAATATTTGCCGTCTAGAAATCTAAAAAGTTCCAACCGCTTCCGAAAATATCCGATTAAATAAGAAACATTGGCTGTGAGTAGAAAATAATCATATTTTATCGTAAAAAAGGCACAAAACTTTTTTAGATATTTTCCCGCCAATTTTTTGACAGCTGAAAACTTGGGTTAGGTCTTACTTCCCACTACCTAAAAGCTTGAACCGACCAATAAGGATTGTCTCCTTGAAACAGCCGGTATCAAGAAAAAAGCGCTGTTGTCACGTAGAGCTTTTAGTACTTTAGTATATTTATTCAAAAAATAAAAATACTAAGTCAAAATAATAGGTATTGACAAAGAAACTGTTTGAGCATACAGGGAGGTGGAGAAGTCATTAAATACCACTGCATTGTCAGGTAACGTGTTATGGGAATGTTTCCGCCGGATAGAGTAGGTGAATATTTCTTGAAACACCACGATACCTCATTGTAAACAGTAAATAGAATACCAGTCAAAGTAACACCATGGGTAAAAAGGATCCCTTTGGAAAATTCAAATGTTGCAGTGACGGAAAAGACTTATCCTGCTATTACTGCGTATCATGCAAAACAATTCAACATCGGAGCTGTGTAGAGCGCAAGAAGAGTACGATCTATATCAGTGACCACAGAATATACTGCGGAAAGGAATGTCAGGAAACGGCTTCTGAAGATGGATCTTATGAGGAACAGGAACTTATCTTACAGCTAAAACAAACCATATCAAACTCCAAACAGAATTAGACCAGAAAAACACGGCACTAGAAAGACAAAGAAGAAAATCAGTTGCCTTTCTGGCCGTTGTGGAGGAAGAGGAACAATATTATAAATTAAAAACGGAAGAGTATGAGAATACAATCAATGCGCTGGAAACAAAAATAATTGAAATGGAAAAACAAGGAAAGGAAGAACTCGGAAAAGAAAGAGACCAACACAAGGAAACGAAAAAAAAAACACGAAACTCTTAGTAAACAACATGAGCAAAAATTGAGTCTGCTAGAAAAAAATCTTGCTGAAATTGCCAAGTCTAGTAAAAATATGGAAAAGCCTCTAGAGTCCAGTAATAATTGAACATATATAAATATAAACAAAGAAGCAAAAAATCGGCAAAAGATACCGCGACAATGACGGACCAGTATAATAGTAATCAACAAACTGAAATAGCGAAGTTAGAAAAGAGACTTAAGGATGCAAACTAAAAGCGAATTGCAGAGAAAAAATTCTACGTCGAAGACACAGAGAAATACAGACATGACATGATAGTAATGACGTAAAACAAAGGATAGGGAGATTAAACACTATAAATGAGAATCTGATAACATCTCTTGAAAAACACACAAATGAAAACAACGAACTAAGAACTCAACTAACTACATCACTTTTTAGAACTACTGACGCACAGGATTATAGCCCAGGAGCCAAACAAACCAGCCTAAATGTAAACAGTTGCAAACAACGCAAACAACAAGTACTAATACTAGGTGGATAAAACGACTACAACTACGGTAAAATTCTAAAATCTACCACAGTTTGTGTCAAGTTTACTGATAGTAAACTTGACACAAACTGTCAAAACACAGAGAATGATCTCTTTGAACAAAACACCACCAAGCAGTATCCAGAAAATTTACTAAAAAAGACTCTAAGATCATTTTGGTACAACCAGAAAATGCAAGAAATGGCAAACGTATAGCCCGTACCACTCTTAAACAAACAATTGAGCAGTCAAAACACACAAGCCTTATATTGGTAGGAACCCCACTTGCCCAAGAGAAAAAGCCTACAACTATCTTATACTAGAACAAAATCAACTCCCAAAAGATCTTACGAAGAAACATGAGGACGTTACTTTCATCGACCAAAATAAAATACTAAAAAGGATACATTACAATGATCTCGGCATGATGAACGCTAAGGGGAAATGGTATGTAATGCAACATCTTTACCAGGACTGCATCATAAAAGTATCAAAATCAGCAAAGAAATCTACTCAAACAGAAACCCAAACTGAAAACGGTCAGCAGACAGATGAAAATTTATTACCCGCACATAATATACAAAATTTTAAAGCTAGAAACCAACAGACAAGTCATGAACATTTTTTATATCCCCGTCTATCCCAGCTGCCCCCCGAACACCAACAATAAATTTAACCAACAATAGTAGAAACATTAGAGATGAACTAAACATTTTGCACTTAAACACTCAGGGCATCGAAGGAAAATGCGAATCATTGGGTATACTGGCAGAACAGCATAACCTCGACATTTTATGCATTGATGAGCACTGGTTGCGAGAATATGAAATGAAATCTACATGGATAGAGAACTTTCAGTTAGCAGCATGCTACTGTCGCACGGTGAGGAAATGTAGAGGCGTATGTATTTTTGTGAAAAACGAAACACTCTTTGAAACCATGAATCAACAGACCAGCATGCATTATAAAAGTAGGCAATTTTTATTGTATCTTTTTACAGAAGTCCTAAGGGTGATTTTAGAAAATCTTTTGAGCGACATTCATAACACACAGGATGTGCTGATATTGTGTGGAGACGCAAATATAGATTTCCTACCATCGATCAAATCTCCAAAAGAGAAATCTGAATTAATAAATTTGTTTCTTGAATATAACATAACACATATATTTGAAACACCGACCCGAATATGTGAGAGGACAGAGAGTTGCATTGACAATATCTTTTCAAATGCACAACCAAAATTTGCTGAAATAAAGGATTCATACCTATCAAATTGCAAAATTTAATATAAATAAATAAGCCAAAACAATAAGTACATATCACAAGGGAAATCCTACACAAACAATCTGCAATCTGAAATGAGGCGAGAAATGTATGCAGCGGAACTATTCCAAAACAAATTTGAGGCTTTTTATCATACATTTTTACATCACTATAAAGAAGCATTCCCAATCAAAAGAACAACAATAAAGCAAACAAAAAATGGATTTCTCCTGAAATCAAGCAAATGCACAATCATCTATGTGAAATGATTAGGTTGGCCACGGAAATTAACAATACGTTTTATACAAATATATACAAAAATACCGCAAACTATATAGAAAGACTATAAAAGAGTCAAAAAAACTAAAAAACAACGAAAGAATTCTAAATTCAACAAATATCAGTCGCGAAACCTGGAAAATAATAAACGAAACTTGCAACAGAGTTACCAAATCTAAAAAAATAAATATTATGTCTCAGGAGAACCAAAAAATAATATCAGAAACCAAGGAGGTAGCAAATTATTTGAATAAATTTTTTATAAAACAAAATAAAACTAATAGGAATATGGAACAAAATATTAACTCAAAGACCATTACCGACAAATCTAACTAAAAAACATTTTTCTTTCACCGCCATATGAAATAGAAGAAACCTTTAAAAAAATTACGAAGAAACCCTACGCTGGTATCAACAGCATACATGGTAAGGTAATAAAAGGCATAGCACATATTAATTATATCGTTCCCCTTATCATACTTAATAAACGAATAGTTTTCAACGGGAGAATTTCCGGAGTGCTTAAAACAATCCAAAACAATCCCAATATTTAAAAACAAGGGCTCTAGAACCGAGGCAACAAACTATAGCATACAAAGTCAAATTTCCAAAATTTTTGAACACTGCTTTATAAAGAGACTAACAAACTTTCTGGAAAATAACAACATTATAAAGCAACTTCAACATGGCTTTCGTAAAGGCAAATCTACAACCACAGCCATTTTTGATTGTGTAGACTTCATATATAATGCTTTAAATAATAAACAAAAAATAGTTGGACTTTTTTATGATCTCAGTAAAGCATTCGATACAATAAACCATATTGAACTCCTAAATAAGATCTACAAAATTGGCATAAGGGGAAATGTCATGGATGGATAAAATCATTCCTAAATGGAAGGTCCCAAAAAGTGGTTCTTGAGGGTGTGGAGTCGAATGCGGGATCGGTAGATCAGGGCATGTCACAGGGTTCAATACTTTCACCAATATTATTTATAATATTCATTAACGACATCGATGAAGTATGTGACACGCCGGACTTGTCGGTTGTGTATGCCGATGATACGAATTTCTTTATCACTGAAAGTACACTAAAGAATGATACATATTAGGTTTGTTCTAGCAGCGATTTCAAACGGTTTCAAACTATCCGGAGTTTGCGCATAGCGACATAAGCGACGCTTATATCGTTATGCGCAAACTCCGGATGGTTTGAAACCGTTTGAAATCGCTGCTAGAACAAACCTAATAGCGACCTAGCATCAAAAGTATTTAGTGAGTACTGCAGAGAAAATGGGTTGTGTTTGAATATTCAGAAGTCCTGCTGTATGCAGTTCTTGCCAAAAAATTTAGAAACAAACAATAGCCCATTAATAAAAATTGATGGACAAAGCATGTAAAGCGTATTGTCGTTCAAACTGTTGGGAATTTACATAGATCCCACTCTATCCTGGTAACCGCACATTAATGACGTCTGCTCCAGACTAAGTTCAGCATGTTACCAGGTTAGAATGCTCAGAGACACTGTCAACGAAGAAGTTCTTCGGATTGTGTATTTTGGCCTTGTACAGTCTATTCTGGCATATGGGCAGGCTCCTCGCCCATGTTGAAAAGGCTTTCAAAAAATAAAAGAGCGTGGTACGGAATATGGCAGGAGAGTCTCCAACTACTAGCTGCTCAAATCTATTTAAAAAATATAAAAAACTTAGTCTACCATGCTTATATATTCTACAGTTTTTTTTTACTTATTCAAAACAACGAATACGAACTCCCAAAAAATTAAAACATTCACAACCACGAAACCAGGGGTGGACGAGAGATACGCCTGACTTACTCCAGACTCAGCAGTTGCCAAAATTCACCAATGTTCATTGGAATAAAATGTTATAAGAAAGCGAAAAACATTTGCAGAAATGAAAAATTTTTAAAAATCGAGAATTGCCTAAGAGACTTTCTTATCGAGAAATGTTTTTATACAGTTGAAGAATTATTGTGCTTCTAACAACACTGCAAGTTGCGACTATTTTTAAGTATTTGTTATACGTTTTTAATCGAACCAGCGTACCAAACCTGTATAAACTGAATGTGTATTTTATTTTATTATTCGTATATTGTCATGTAATTCTTATCGTTTTTACAAACTTTTATACATTAATATTTTTGGCATTGTGAACTTTAGATGAATAAATGTTTTTTGACTTTGACTTTGACTTGACATTTTTGTTAGGAGTAAAAAGCAAGAAGTAGTTCTCGTCCGATCACTGAAGTTAAGCAACGTTGGACATGGGTAGTACTTGGATGGGTGACCGCTTGGTTTAATTTTATAAAGGTTTCACTTCCACCACATGTGAACTGCACACATCAATTTTTTGTTCTTAATTTTATTGAATGAGAAAACCCAAGATGATTATAAATTTTTCATCCCAACTTTATCTTCTCTACAACATGACGGTCTCAGAATCTAAATCCATCGACGCCGGGCCCCGTCATAAACCTTGGAAATTTTTTATATCATTTTATAAAGTTCTCTGGACCTCCTGAAGCCAACGAGGTATCACATTTAGCAAGACTCTTTATAAGTGTAGCGTCATAATAAAAACGAAAGTAGCAACTAAATCTAAACATTATTTCTTATGGAATATCAAAAATATAGTTTCCAATCTATTTAATTTCCTTACTAAGTTGAATTTAGATAATCAATCTATGAAATAGGAATTTATTGCACAAAGGTCGGGAAAAGTTGATCAATTTTCCGAAATTATTATATTTTCACAATTTTGTTTCTAACCCTACAAAATTAATGTTTATCCAAAATTTTTCACCGAAGGTCGGGAAAGAAGATTTAACTTTTGTAATGTTAAGTTGGGACTGAAAGCCTTAGGCAAAATGCACTAAGTGCAAAACAGTTTGATCCACAATACCAAATCGCAATCAGCGTGCGTGTCGCTAACCATCAGAAGATGATCAAAACTTACCACTACTTTGAACTCCGATTAGTAACTGCTAAATTAGTCAATCCTCTATTAATGTCATACGCATACTGACACATTCAAAACATTGATTAATTTAACTATTTATTTATACTATTTGCTAAACCAGCTGACTGCCTATTGGCTTTCAGCGCTTATCCTACAACCGTTTTCAAAAGCTTATATTGGAAACAAGAAAAAAACCTGAAAATTAGAAACATTGAAATTGACTATAACAAGATATTTTATCAAAAGCTAAGGCTGTCTGAAAATATTGTTTCGTCAGCATCTTTTTAGCAATGCAGTTTAGAAACGATATTATCAAATTGAAAATCGTTGCCCTAAATTTAGCAGCCTAAATTATGTTACACTGAATATTTAAGCAAACATAAATGCTATCTTCTGAAAGAGAGCATAACTTTAGTTTTAAACCCCAAAAAAGTATTTTACTATTACATCTAATTTAATATGGCCTTACTTATAAGCCTAAATAACACCTTGACCGAGCACGCGCTATAATAGCATATCAAATTGACTTACTTATTTACTTTGTTCTATAGAACGGCTAAAAGACGAAATAGAAGCTCGGTACGACTGGTTAGAATGCAATCAGCACCATCTATTGGATTGATCATACCACTATTTGCGAAAATGGGCAACATTACTTATCTCACGGAATTATCTTACTTTACCCTAGATAATATATCATGAAGCCAACAGCAAATAGAAAAATCTGGTGTCTAAATGTTACCCCTACCAAGAAAAAAAATACTAATTTGATGTACTACCAATGTAGTGTTTTAACAGAGATATTCCACTCTCGATCGCTACCGAATGGTTATTTCCAGGGCTTGTCGAATTCCATCTCTACATATCGAAGGCCAGTAACTTAATTCAAAGTATCGAGGCCTTTACAAACGAAGCAAAGATTTGGTTACTGAATCGGATATAATGGTCTTTTGCTCGGGCCCTTACGCAAGCATAAAGCAGCTTATATGGTAATCTCACATCCTTTCACTTAAAATTTGATTTTGATTCCACTTTTTTTCTCATATTTTGTACAGGAACTAATGCTCACATTTGGCAAACTCCTTTTTTTTTTTGGATTTTAACTTCGAGGACATTCTAGTTATCCTATACCTATTGTCTCACTTTCCCTGTCTTATATCTGACCCCATAGCTCCCTTAATAATAGTCCGATTTTTATAAATTGTTGGTTGAAACTATCTACCGATCATGAAATTATGGCGCAATAAAAAAATAATTTCCACCACTGGTGTTCGTCTTTATAATAAAAAATGGCAGTTTTTTTCGAAAAACATATCAGGTAATTTTTAAACGGTGAAATAATATCATATTCTTATTAGGCATAATCGAAAATCACATTTTAAAGCTATAGCAAACAGGTTGTCTACATCATAAAAAATATATTTTATAAGGCAAATTAAAAACCGTTATTTAATAATTATTATTAGCATTATTTTTTCATAACTTGCTTACTTGACATTGGTTAGTTCCAGAAAAAATATATATCTTTATCTGGAATACCATAAAAAGTTAAATTTTATTATTTTTTACTATGCCAAACAAGACTAAAACATAATCTCTCCGTTTAAAAAGTTCCTTTTTCTCTGATTAATCTGATATCAAATATCTAACTTTGGTATAGTAACTTGTAACCTTGTATAAGACCAAATTCAGACTTTTTGAGGAAAATTAATATCTCACAGATGTTATTATCTATAAGCTATACAACAGCTTTTCTTCTCATTTCAGATAAATACCTGTCAGTATTAGTAGTAGCACGGAATTAATCGAATGGAAATATAAATAGATTTATTTAATGAACTTCTCTACTAATAATGTAGAGTATGTGCCATTACTACATAACTGGCTATCAAATTTAATTCAAAACACAATTCACAATCCATTCTATTTTGTACAATACATTTAATACGTGTATTTCTTAAATCGGCATGGAATGCAATTTAGGTGCCAAATAAGTGAATCGAAATAAGCGAAAATGATGAACTTTATATTCTTAAATCGTATACAAATAATGATTTAATAATTTAAATTGTGATTCTTCAGTAAGTGACCCATTGAATAAGCAGATCGAAGCTTTTATTATTAGCATAATTGTTCCTGTTATAAATAAGCTTGCTAACCTTTTCCTTTTCAATGTATAGGGTCCTTGATTATATTTACGTCGCTAGCTGAAGCCTTTATTTTTGAAGATACAAATTTGTAGGTTTTTCATTATTATCTTTTGAAATTATCAGGAAAAAAATATCGCATGTAGATAGTTACCCAAAAATTATTGCAATTATATTAATTTTGAAAAAAGTGCTAAAAATTAACTCTCAGCTAGTAAATTATACAGTGTGTCCAAAAAAGTATGCAACATATGGGAAACTTTTTTATTACTGGTTTCTCAGAAAATTTTATTCTTGATAAAAGTTGGTGCTTCCCCTAAAACAGTAAATGAGTATTTCAAATTTTCCGTACTGCTTTTAGTGCGGGCGCAAATGTCATTTTTCCATAATCGCGTCAAGAGTAAAGTACCTTAATTTATAAAGATACAGCAAAATCTTATAAGGAAAAGTTCTTCCAAATTAAAAAAGTAATCTAAATATGAAATTTGCGTTAAGTACATAAACTTTTAATTTTTAATTTTTTTTCTCGATTTTTTCTTAAACGTTACGCCACTGGAGAATGTTTTGTTCTTTTGTTATTAGTATACTTGCCAAGTAACTTCAAAATTTATTTAAGATAGAAATTAGTTGCATAATGTTGCAGTTTTTCCAGAGATAATAGCCAGTTTAGGTATCAGTGTGTTGCAAACACATTTAAACACTTTTGATTCAAAATTTTTTAAACTCAAAATCATGAATAGACCTAACTCTATTCATTTCATGTAAAACAACTAATAATTTATTTATCTTTTGCACCCGATGAGTATGAGTAAAACATGCCCAAGTATCCTAAAAAGCCATATAAAATATTTGGTCTTGAAGAGTAGGCCATGCATTTGGAATAAAAACAAATAAATAGCAATAATAAAATTTTACTTCGCTCTGACATATGAAATTAATTATTATTGAGTCAGTCATTCCAATTGTATTTTGTAATAATTATTGTGGACAATTATTTTGGACCAAAATTCTTTAAATGTGTTTGCAACATACTGATACCTAAACTGGCATTTATCTCTGTAAAAACTGAAACATTATGCAACTATGTAACTAATGTCTCCTTTAAATAAATTTTGAAGTTGCTTGGCAATTATACTAATATCAAAAGAACAAAGCATTCACCGATGGCAAAACGTTTGAGAAAAAAATCGAGAAATAAAAGGGAAATTAAAAATTGATGTACCTAACTCAAATTTCGTATTTAAATTACTTTTTTAATTTGGAAGAACTTTTCCTTATAAGATTTTGCTGTATCTTTATAAATTAAGGTACTTTACTCTTGACGCGATTTCGGAAAAATGACATTTGCGTCCGCACTAAAAGCAGTTCGTAAAATTTGAAATACTCGTTTACTGTTTTAGGGCAAGCACCAACTTTTATGAAGAATAAAATTTTCTG
>MU192496.1:1315-28820 GCA_016904865.1 Pissodes strobi
TTTGTTTGTTTGTTTGTTTTTATTTAGCCGGGCCCCTAGGGGCTAGAAAATTGAAAATGTCAGGTTGTTTCAACAACAAAAAACAAATAAAAACTACAGGAGAGAACATCAATTACTTTGAATGTTCAATCAATCCAGAACCCACCACCAGGAGGTGGCTGCAGCTCGAGTTCCACCCACCCACCAACCTACAATCCTGCAATATTGTAGCTTACTAAATTGCAGAGAAGTATTGCTCTTTGTTATCGGATTTTGGCAATTCTCTTCTTGCGTGAAATTTGGCACGTATGTATCCATCGCTGGATTTTTCTCCACAGACTTATGAAGCTTCACGCATCTCTCAACTGCCTGAGTATGACAAAGAAAATGATCAAATTTTGGTACTGTGCCGTTAATCATGATTTCGCAAAGCTGTTCGTCGTTAAGGGAGGTTCTGTTACATCACAGTGAGATCAGTGAATAAGATCAACATAGTATGAAGCCTGAAAATTGATTTTAGATACCCTAAAAGTTCGATTTTTCATGTTGGTTTTTCTGGCTTTGAGAATTCTCCTTACGGTTAGCTCCCTAATGTGCTTCCGCTTGTCTGCCAACATAGTGAGAAGACGATTCTCCGGGTATTCAAAATAGACAACGTTATGAATGTTTTTCGCATTATATCCAAGTTCTCTTGAGAAGCTAATCATTTTCCATAGGAGATTTGTACCATTTTCTAATCGTGGGGAGCGTTTACCAGATCACTGTTGTGTTATGGCGAATTATACGACGGTATTCATAGACGACTGGTTCTTAAATAAAGTTGACGTTGCTTGGATATATTTTTTATTAAATTAATATATATTTGTGCATATTTCATTTAGCAAATGTTTGTCATTCCTCTAATATTTGACCACGGAAGGTATGCTGTCTGCGCTAGCCTGCAGTGGTGGCAGTCTTCCGACTGCCCTTTCCCACAGGTGGCGTCTAGTTTCTCTACATTCTATGGTTGCACAACGACTATGAGATCTAGGGGCGACAACCACAACATTACTTCCATGACTCTGGTTGGAGTTGTTCTTATAGCTCCCGTTATGATTAGGCAGGCAGTTCTCTGTACCTGACTGAGCTTGAGCATTGCCGTTTTCTCTTGGGTCACCAAATTACGGTTCCATATGCAATCATGGATCTTATGATAGCAGTATAGAGGCACATTACGACCCTGGATTTCATCCCCAAAGTTTTTCCCACGGTCCTGCGGTACTGTTCATAAGAAACGTATGCCTTCTTTAGTATTCGTTCTAAATGAAGATTCCAGGTTAATTTAGCATCAAAGGTGACCCCAAGATATTTTACCTCATACGCAAAATTAGTTGTGTGTTTAGGAGAGCCGGACGCCGTAGTAGCTCCGTCCTCCTTTTTCGGGTTAAGAGCACCATCTCCGTCTTTTTGGGGTTTACAGACAGGGAGTGCTGCCTACACCACTCTTCGACTAACCGTAGGGCACTCTGCATACGATTGCACAAAACTCCTTCGAACTTTCCATTTAGCAGTATTGATTTTTCCAAAGGTGGTTTTATCAAACGCACCCTCAATATCAATAAACACACCTAAGATGAACTCCTTATTGTCCAGCTATGTCTCGATTCAGCAGTATGCAGGGCCGTGTCGGTCAATCTTCCCGAAGTGCACGCATGTTGGTTGGGATGCAGCGGTCGGTTGACCAGTATGCAGTCCCTCAAATATCGCTCACACAGCCTCTCCAGAGGTTTGAGCACAGAGGATGTTAGGATGATGGGTAGGCTTTGGATACAGACAGTAATTCATCCTTCCTGCTTTTGGTATGAACACCACTCTTACTTCTCCCCATGCCTTCGGAATGTAGCGTAGCGCTAGGCATGCCTTCGGTGCGTTTAGTTAGGTTTTTGTTGGTTGCTTCCAGAAAGATGCTATGAGAACTGACCTAAACTAACACAAGGTATGCCCAGAATTACACTTTACCTATATATACTAAACTTTTATTTGGTGCTTACCGAGTGCAGCATACAAATGAACTAACTGCATTTGACACCCTCGTTATCTTCTATCTCTGAAAAATGAATAATGTTATTCTGATTTTCCTCTAACCACCAATATCACTACCCGACACCATTTGTACTTAATGCTTTTTAAGAATGTAATTTTCAAAAGATTAAATTATTTTCATTACTTGGCTGTTGTGTAAAAAATTCGAACAGAACAGTCACCTAATAAACTAAAACGTAAACAACATTTTTCTAAAAAGAACATATATTTTTTAAGGGCACTGATGAAAAAAGTTCCCAAAACAATGAGACTGAAGTAACGGAAATGGAAGTAAGAGTAGATCCAATGTCAATATTGCAATGTTGCTTAGAAGAAAGTGAATCTGAAAACGAAGCTGAAGTAAACGAACAAATGAATATTGGTCATTCTGAACAAGAAGATCAAGAAGAAGAAGACGAATCTTATGATGAAGCAGACGAAGCGCAGTCCGGTTCGCAAGAGAACGGATCATCAGAAAGTGAAAATTCGGAAAATACATGTATTATATATTTATGTTCGATTTGCAAGAGAAGTTTCGCCACTAATTTTGCTCTGCAAGATCATATGTATATCCATTCGGCCATATATGCCAAACGAATTCTAAATCTTAGTTTCAATAAATTTCAAGAAAACTTAGCAACAGTTTTCGTAAACGGCGCTATTAACCCTATAAATGAAGAATACCATAACATGGAGTCCTCAAAAAATGCTATTGAGGAAGAAATACAAGAAGGTGTACCGGCCTTATATAAATGCCCAATTTGTGCCAAAGATATTTCATCTAAAGGGGCATTGAAGGTTCACTTGGAAACTCATAGACCTAAAGGTCAATATGCTTGCGATATATGTGGACGAGTGTAAGTAATAGATATTTATTTTTAATTAATTCTGATTATCTAAGATAAGATACCTAGAAACTTTTAAAAAATAATATTATTACACCGTCTCTACTTTTCCAGGTTTAAAACTCAATGTAACTTATTTCGTCACAAAGAGTATCATCAAGGGGTTCAGTTTCCTTGTGAAGTATGTGGAAGGGTTTATCCTACAAATAGTACTTTAAGAGCTCACTCTATCACTCATAGCGATTTAAGACCACATAAATGTCCATTATGCGATAAAACATTCAAGAGGAATCAAGACCTTAAGGTAAGAAATTGAGCTTAGTTTTTAGGTGGCATTTTTCATTCATTCATAATATTTTTCAAACCAAAAAGATTTCCCTTGAGAAAAAAATGATATCGTTTAGGGATACATTTAATTATGTTAATATATACTTTATTATAATTTGAGTCATCAATAAAATGATTTTGTAATCGTATTTAACAAATACGAAACTTATTTTCTCAATAATATGCACTTAATAAAACTGCACACTTGAAAGAGAAAAGGTATTTTTAAATTACATTTGCTATAATCTATCTTCAAATAAAATAAAGTTGCAGTACAGACAGGCATTAAATTTTCTTCTACACCGTCATTTTATGTGAATAAATTTGGTGGACAATATTCTACTCTCAATTCAGACGCTTAAGTCAGAATTCATATTTTTAACAATAAACTCAAACTTTAACCACCAATCAGAGTTAATAGTTAGAATTATCCCTAAATCCAATTATTCCCAGGAAAAGATGTTAGAGACCACTTCACATTTTTATAATGTCACACTATAATGTTTGAATCCAGAATCCATATCACGGCATAATAAACAATATCATGCCGTGTCCAGACTTTATAGTCCGAGTTTAAAGTGTGGGGGTCTGAATTCCAGACTCTTCCTAACCCATATATTACTGATTTAATTTTCGGAAATAGAAAATCGAAATTATTAATAGAAATGATTGATTATAGTTTATACTAATAACAGTTACTCATGATTATTTTTTTTAATTTTTATTTAATTGCAAAATTTTGAGAAAAATTTTGGTCTTTTTAAAAGGCCGCTAGTAACATAGGCTGCTAAAATGTTTTTAAAGATTTATTGTTCCAAACGCAAAATATTTTATATGTACATTACATAATGTGGTACTCCTTAAAGCAATCCTTGGGATTCAGCCCGATGTCAAATTTGTTACACCGAATAGGTGAATTGCACTTTTTTGTGGCAAATGCCACATTTTGTTTGCTTCTCTTGGTATATAATTAGATGGTCAATACCATCATATCGAGAATAGGCATGGGCACTATTTGATAATCTTGGACGTCCTCTTTTTTGTGGTCTCTTATAAAATTAGTTGCAATTATTCTCCGGAAAGTAAGCTGATCCATTTTTCCTCCTTGAAGTCTATGAATCTGCCACGCATTCTGTGCGACCATATCAATACAATGGGAAAAGAGCGGAAAATACCATTTCTTGCCTTGTATTGAAATTCTATAAAGTCCAATGTTCTGATCTGACCGACAAACTCCTCCCATGTTTGCATTATACCTCTTTATCAAACCTGGTTGGTGAACTAGTATGTTCTGCTTCTCTTTCTGAGAATACCGCTTTACTTGACGAACAGCCTCAGATGAACATGCATTACTAGTTATAGTTACTACATTATTGTCGTTCCATTTACATACAAATATTTTAGAAGTATTGGATAGCAGGGGCTGCATTGTATTAGCTAGCAGGAACGTCAAACTGGTGAGAGCAGTCTGATTACGGGGAGTGACGCCCCCGCCATTCCGAGTTGCCACGGGATGTGGCCCATCAAATCCCATCGTTCTCCCCCAGGCTGGAGAACACCGAAGTACAAAGTCTGGAGCTGATCAATGACAGTTTGTGACAAGAGGGGCTGTATTGTATTAGCTGGCAGGAACGTCAAACTAGTGAGAGCAGTTTGATTACGGGGAGTGACGCCCTCGCCATTCCGAGTTGCCACGGGAGGTGGCCTATCAAATCCCATCGTCCTCCCCCAGGCTGGAGAACACCAAAGTACAAAGTCTGGAGCTGATCACTAGGGAGTGACCCAACAAACCCTATTTTTACCCCTGTCAGACTAGGGACCCCCAAAGGAAAGAGTCTGAGGCCGATGCATCCAGTGGAAGCGGCCCTAGGTGGTAGATGCATACGCTTACTCGCATCGTCCGGTGAAAGACCACCCCACCAGAACTGGGAAGCGCTAAGTGGTTTTCCCGAATCACGTTCCGTTTCCGCGCTGGTGGTTCCAGGTTCCACAGTAGGAATATAATAATATGGACATGATGGTGCTTCCAGAATCAAAATATTCCGGAGGTGAACTCCCCGGCCATTCGGATCTCCGGGCGCTGGGTGGCCCTGGGAGCCCTTCATTCCGCATTTCACAGACAGCAAAGATACCGAACCAATTTAGAATTGATTTCTGCAACATAAGAGGCCTAAATACAAACATAAATTCGGTACACTAACATCTACAAGAAAATAGACCACACATACTAGGCCTTACAGAAACACAAGTATGTTCTACAACAACAACAGTGAACTACCCTTATCCTGGTTACGACTTACATACCCGATTTAGACATAAGTTCGGAATATGCCTTTTTGTCCGAAGCGACCTTTCATGTCACCGAGAGGAAACACTCGAACCGAACAACCTTGACGTCATGTGGCTCAAGTTCACCGCCAAGGGATTAACCAAGTTTATATGTTGTCTCTATCGTCCTCCGAGCGATAGAGCCTACCAAAGATTTTTTTCAACACTGGCTACCACTTTTGACTCAATACAGGTTGATCACCCCAGTTCAGAAATAATCGTTCTGGGAGACTTCAATGCCCACAACACCAACTGGCTCAAACATCACAACAAGACCGACAACGAAGGTAGAGAGGCTGAAGCATTCGCCATCAGCTGCGGGATTACTCACATTGTAGCCGAACCAACTCGAATCTCAGAGAGGGGCGAATTCGCCGCCCTCCTGGACCTTTCTCTAACCACCAATCCTGACCAGTACACAGTTACAGTTGGTCCGCCATTAGGTACTTCCGACCACAAACGGTTTGTGAATTGCCACTCTTACAGAAGGATTCACCATTGCCTCGCAAAATCTGGCATTACAATTCTGCAAACTGGGACGATCTAAGGGAGTTCTACCTAGATTTTCCTAGGCTCGACGTCTGCTTTGGCGCTGACGACCCGTCAGTCTGCTGCGAAAAGATCACGCAAGTAATCTCCTCAGGAATGGAAGCATACATCCCAAATTCCATCAAGTTACCATCAAAAGGAAAGCCCTGGTTCGACAGAAGATGCGAAAGAGCTGTGGGTAGGAAACAGCAAGCCTACAAGTACTGGCAGCAAAATCAGACTGCTGAAAATCGCAATTATTTTGTCGAAGCGAGAAACAAATGCAAGCGTGTTATCGACGAAACTAAGGATAAACACAATCAAAGGATCAGGAATAAACTTTTGCAATGCCCCAGTGGCTCCAGGAATTTCTGGTCGGTAGCAAAGGCAGTAAGTAACAACTTTACAGAAACGTCTCTCTCACCTTTGACAGACGAACGTGGCATCACGGCGACTACAGCCAAGGAAAAAGCAAACATGCGCGCCAAAATGTTTTCTTCGCACTCTACCTTAGACGTCCCCCAAGGCAAGACTCTCCCCACCATATCGAACATCAACACTACCATGGCAGAAGCCAAATTTCATCACCGTGATATTCGTAAAATCCTTAAAAATCTAGATACGCATAAGGCATCAGGACCGGACGGAATACCTGCCATCGTGTTAAAGAACTGCGCCAACGAACTAACACCCGTTTTTTCCAGGCTTTTTTCTCTGTCTTACGGAAAAGGGATTTACCCATCTTCTTGGAAAGTCGCTCGAGTGCAACCTGTTCCAAAAAGAGGCAAGAAAACCACGCCCTCAAACTATCGTCCAATTGCCTCCAAAGTCATGGAACGTGTAGTCAATCAGCAACTGCTCAAGTACCTCGAGAACAACAAAATAATCAGCGATAATCAATACGGCTTTCGCAAAGAGAGATCGACAGGAGATACATTGGCCTATGTCACTCATATATGGAGTAGGGCAATTGAGAACTACGGAGAGTCTCGAGCGATTGCGTTGGATATTTCAAAGGCACTCGACAGAGTTTGGCATGACGGACTGCTCAACAAACTACCGTCCTTCGGACTGCCAGCCTCTCTCTGCAGCTGGCTTGCTATTTTCCTTAAGAGCCGATCTCTGCACGTTGCAGTCGATGGACACATCTCGGACACATTCACCATCAACGCGGGCGTGCCTCAGGGCGCAATACTTTCACCAACTTTGTTCCTCATCTATATTAATGACCTGCTGACCGAAACAAATAATCCTGTTTACAGTTTTGCAGATGACAGTACCCTTGTCTCCCACTTTAGATCAGAAAAACCCTTACCAGCGACTGAGACTCATCACCGCAGACAGGAGCAGATTACAGCAATTAATCAAGACCTGGAGAAAGTTCAAACTTGGGGCGACCGAAATTTGGTCCAGTTCAATGCAGCAAAGACCCAAGCAGCCACGTTTACCGAGAGGGCCAATACAGCGCACCCTGACATCGTTATGGCAGGGTCGACCATTCCTTCATCCTCGTCAATCGGACTGCTGGGTATCTCGGTCAACGGCAATATGTCCTGGTATGACCACGTTGCTAACATCGCAAAATCAGCCTCCCAGAAGGTTGGTGCGCTATTTCGTAACAAAAAAACTCTATACACCGCAGCAGTTGCTCTTGCTCTACAAAGCCCAAATAAGACCGTGCTTAGAATATTGCTCACATATCTAGGATGCCGCACCAAAGTACACCCTAAAGCTGCTGGATTCCATTCAGAAGAGAGCTGTGCATCTTGTCGGCAACCCGGAGTTTACCCGGAATCTAGATAGTCTGGAACACCGCAGGCATGTAGCCGAGATATCTCTGTTTTACAGATACTTTCACGGCAGATGTTCCCAGGATTTGGCCCCTGGCAGCTCCTGTCAGACAGTCACGACAGACGGCAAGAGCGCACCAGTTCGTCGTACAACTGGAAACACCTAGAACATCGCTTTACAAGAACTCCTTTGGCTGGCGCACTGCATCACTGTGGAACTCACTCCCAGGACATCTGTTTCCCACTAATTACAACTTACAAACATTCAAGAGCCGGGTCAATCAACATCTTCGCACACACACCGCTCGTCGAGCGCCATAGGGTCTCCCTTTAGTGTGTGTGCCACTGCCATAAAAAAAATACACCATAGGAACTTTCGAATTTTCCTCTATTATCCTTTTTTAAAACCTTTGACGAACCTCCTACTACATAAATGGATGTAAATCTGTTTGTATGTAAATAAATATAGGGCACATACCAAGTATATTTTCCCTTACAGTACCTGTAGCCTATACCCCTCTCTGAGTAAGAACATCCAATAATGGCAGGGTCGTAAAAAAAGTTATCGAAGTAGAAATGGAAATGCAGGCTCGGTGTTGATTCAAGTAGAGCATCAGCAAATCGTAAAACTACACCAGGTCCTAACCCCAAGTCTATAAGAATTGATATGTTGCTGAATAAATGATTCATGATATGGTTCAAATCATGCCACATAACCTAGTCTAGTTGATCCTGCCCAGAATTTCTACCCCCCAACGAATAGGTTTTCCGCGTATAAACTGTTTAGTGGGGTGGCGCCCATAATACGGGATCATAGCTTTATCGATGAAAAGTGCAAAATTCGCTGACTCAAAGCATTGAAAAGAGGCCTCATTTTAGCAGACTTTTCGCTTTTGTCCAGATCGTTATTATTGCAGCAATGAATATTTTTCATTATGTATGTAAACCGATCTCTAGAAATTTCTGAAGCAATCAACTCATTATGAGAGTCGTTAGCAGTTTCCCAATACATAAACCGTTTTGGTACTCTAACGTAGCCACTAACCATCAAAACACCAATGAAGCACTGTATTTCCTCTACGGTTATGTCTGCAGGACGGTTGTTTTGCCTACAGTAATTGTTGGTGTGTTGACGCAAAAGGTGTGAAACGTCATCATCGAAAAAGAGTTAAAAGTAGTATTATTCGTCCATGAAAAAGATTTGGCTGATTTTATAATTTCATTTTGGTCTTTTGAGGTATTTGAGGTAAATTTTGACTTGCCACAAAGTACTGAGAGAGGAATATCTTCAGAATCCGTCTCTGAATCCGAGCTTTCATTTGTTTGATTCGAGTCCATAATCTCGACCGGAGCTCGTAGCTGACTTCCGGGTAGATTATTTATATCTACTAAGTCCTCTTCACCAGAATCCTCATCATTATGGTCTTCGTTTGCAGTTTCAGGCAGAAAAATAACTACGTCTACAGGAGTGTGATCTTTCTCAATACACGCATTTTCAGCTTCGCTCGGAAGCTCATGTAGAGTGAGAGATTTCTTGTAATAGCGGGAATTAAAACTTAAATATTAGTGAGAATTATTATGCAACATTCATCCACATAGCTGAAATTTTATTGGATGCCTAAATTACTAGGGTTCTTTTAAAAGGATGTTAACAAAATATCCCTATCGGCAAGAGGTAAATTTATGAATTCTTTTTTTAACACGCAATAACCTCAAAACAAGCATTTGTGACGACCATGAACATAGATTTTAGCCATAGATTTTCATATTGTCTGTGTTACTTACCTCCACTTACTCATGGTTCCCTTCTAAAAACTTCACGTCACAAAAAAAACGGCTAGTATTTGTAAATCTTGCAAACTGACAGACATGCGTTTCTAAAATATTTCCGCGCGTGTTGGGAATAAATATTTGCTTTTTAAGATCGGGTCGGGGTAAACAAGTGCTTTTATTATTGCTTAAAACCATAAAGACGGGTGTGGTATCTTAATTAACCACTTTTAATGGACAGTATAACATAGGGTGGTGAGATAAATTGAAACATGTATTCGGTATTGATATAATTTAATAATGCAGGTGTAAATTGCATTTAAATGTGATAGATAAATAAACAGTGTTTTCTATTTTAAATAGAAATTATATATGTACAATTCATAGACTAAAACTTTCAATCATTCATCATTCGTTCATTCAAGCATAAAACTAATATTACAAAAGGTTTCTTAAAATTAGAAATGTCTACTGAAGAGTCTTGATTTTTTGATTTAAAAATGAGTTTTTATCTTTCTTATTTTAATACTTCGTTCTCCAACTTAGCAACTTTCACACAGCATACCTTTTCACTTTGACTGCTTTACCTGCCTTGCTTTACAGGAATTCGACCAGGAATGTCAGTTAGTCTGCCTTCCGCCATTTTATGTTCCAATTTCCAAAGGGGATGCTATCGTTTCTGACTTCGAAGAATTGCTTTAAAAAAGCCCAAAAGGAGGTCCTTGTCCAACCTTGGACAAAGATAAATGAGGTGCACGAAATCTTCTCTAAAATTTGTGCATACAAGAGAAATTGCCCAAAAAGGAATTTGACCTTTTGGCGCGAAGAGGCACTTGCTAGAGCTCAGTGGCACGACCGATCCAGCAACGTGGAGTGTTTGCAGAGCACTGACTTGAATTTGTCTTCGAGCTGGTTGCCTCCTGACGCCAGACCAAATAAAAAGTGGGGGGTTGGCGCTTTGCCGAATTCGTTTGTGATTAAAAGGGTAGAAACTGTTTCCTTTCTTTATTTAACAGACTGATTGTTCACAAGGCTGACGGAGACAAAAATACATTAACTTGAAAACGATTACAAACGTTTTCCATTACTAGTGAAAGTTGGCTCTATTGTAATCGGTCATATTGACAGCACTGCTGTACAGGTTCGAACTAAGGGATCGTCCGTCTAGGGTTGGACTAAGGGGCATTAAAGAACTTGACATTTGCTGATTTAAATGTACAAATTGGATTGTACCCGGGGTGAAATAAATATATTCATTGATTTATTATGGCTAATTCATTCTACATACATACAGGGTGTTCTCACCAAACTATACGGTGAAAAACGATAGTTCCAACACGTGTTGGGGTGTTTCTCCAACATATTCCCCCGCCATGAAGATCCCATCTTCATTAACGAGAAAGAAAGAGTAAACACTCCAACTGAGAAAAAATACATTTTATTTACAGAACAAAAACAAAAGAGTAATTCTTTAAGAATTAAAGAGAACGACGGCAACACCGCCTGGGGGTTTATTCTATTCAGAAACACAAACAACAAAACTTCTTTAAGAATTAAAGAGAACGGCGGCAACACCGCCTTGGGTTTACTAACATACAAACAAGAGAATACTTCTTTAAGTATTGAACGGAATGACGGCAACACCGCCTGAGGTTTACTAAGACACGCAGAATTCTTTTAAACACGCTGAAAGAACGCGCGTTAATAGAGAGGGCACTTCGCGAAGTACAACATTCAACATAATCTCAATTACATTAAATCATCAATCATTGAGTATTGTTATACTCGGGCAAAAGAAGGTAACACTTGCTTATGATACAAACGATGATTCCGTTTTCTAACACTAGAGAATGAGTCATACAGCTTCTTATGCTCAACAGGTGATATGAGGGGTAACTTAACTAAATTATTGAGAGAGTTTTGTTCAGAGGATTGAAGATACAGAGGAACACCGCCGTACACGTCTCTACGTGCAGGGTTGTTAGCACTAAGAGGAATTGAACGATTGTTTACACATACATCACCGTACACATCTCTATGTGCAAGATTATCAAAACTGAGAGGAGGAGTTGAACTATTATTCAATCATACACCACTGTACACGTCTCTACGTGCAGGGCTATACACTGAGATGAGTTGAATTATTGTTCAAACGAGGATTTAAAACAGGAGCGTTTCCTGCAATTACCCATCCTAAATGAGTATTTTGCAAGACAGGGAGGTTCTTGCCTAAACTATATACACCATTCAACATCAAATCATAATAGAGATCAGCACCGATCAACATCTGATGGGGAAGCATAATAGGGGTCACTTAACCTAAACTGACTGGGGATATTGATTTTATTTTGATCAATGGGGACTTGCGGAAGTTTGCAAGTTATATTGTCTAGTACAGCACAAGTCAACTTAAAACTTCTGTTATGATACACATTGGAGTATAGCCTCATATCAACCATCTTATTCGACTTCATACTGCCTTGAGAGATTCCACTTATATGAAGTGATTTGTTGTAGGGAATGTAGTTCAACTTCTCTACGAGCTGACTGGTTACAAAAGAGTTCTGACTTGCAGAGTCTAAGAGAACTCTTGCTTGAACAGGGCGTCTATTCGCAGCAAACAGAGTTACACGAGCAGTAGCTAACGACACATGAGAATTATTATTTGAGAGAGTGGATAAGTTTATGTGTCTATCTTGTGACTGACTTTCTGCACTTGCATTAAAACGAGGGCCTCTATTCTGAGGTGTCAAAGGGGGAGCTCTATTTAGAGATATCTGAGAGGGGTCTCTATTCAGAGGCACTTGAGGGGGATCTCTATTTCGAGATATCTGAGAGGGGGCTCTATTCCGAGGCACTTGAGGGAGGTCTCTATTCGAGATATCTGAGGGAAACACCTATCTTGAGATATTTGAGGGGGTCCTCTAATTTGAGGAGGCAGGGTATCATGCTCTTGAAATAGACATGACTGACTTCTGTCGAGAGAGTGCCTATTAATAGGCTGACCATTTTGAGTACCATGGGCTGCTGAGTTTTGATTATCAAAAATATTATCTTGAAAAGAGGGAGAACTATGGCCATTGAACCCATATTGAGGTGTGTGTACTTGAGAGTTGTGCAAAAGAGTGAGATGTTTCTGAGCATACAAAGAACATCTTCGAGTGGAGGTATATTTACTTCTCGAGTGACTAGTATCGAGACAGTTAAAGCAAAGTTTTTTACTTTGAACAAATTCCTGCTTATCAGGCAAGTTTAACTTTTTAAATGTTTCACAAGAATATATTTTATGAGAGTTTTGATTGCAAAACCTGCACAGAACTGATTTGCTTTGTTGCCTGACATGCAACGAGACTCCTTTTGTAGGATTTTTTTGAGTGCTGTCTATAGATGACAAGTTTTCTAGTATGGTGCACCTTTTGTGTAAGAAATAAAGAAATTGAGTGAGATTTGGCAACATGTTAATATCTCGCTCTGTCTCGAAGGCTTTACGAGTGCCAAAATCCAATTTTTTCTCAAATAAATAAATTAAGAGAAATTCCCAGAGATCTTTGTGACTGTAGTTAAGATTATTAATTAAATCAAGATTTTTCTTTAGATCAGTTACAAATTGTCTTAAATAAGGACCAGTACATTTGACAACAGAGTCTATTTCCAATAGTAAAATGAAATGTGCATTAATCACTGACAATTTATTCTCGTACCTCTCTTTTAATAAGTAATAATTGCAACTCCAAAGTTGTCATTTGTTGCGTGTAAGCTTTCAATGATCTTTAGGGGTTCGTCTCTAAAAAATGACTTTAATTACATAAATTTTTGTATGTCATTTAGTGAGGTATTGTCTGTAATTAATGTATCAAACAATTGGATGAAAGAGTTCCATTCAGAAATTTTACCATTAAAAGGGTTGATCTTTATCTCTAGTAAGCTTACAGAAGGGGGAGAGGGGCTCTGATGAGCTACACTTTGAGAACTTGGAACCATTTGTGTGGGTATGGTTAACATCTTAATATCTGGACTAATAAATTATAACAAGTTTGTTCCACCTCCTCACGAACTTCAGTGTCAATCGTTTCATAACCAGCGATACACTCAATCGAGTCTTGAATTTCATTGTACTTGCTGAAGGCAAGTTCTAATCCATTATGTCTTAAAATAAAATGATCAACTTCATTTTCAATGTCTGCATTTACTTGCATCCACTTACTTATTCGAGTTATTCTACCCTTGACACTGGTTCGCTGTGTTTTCATTTGTTCATATGTCATTGTGAAATATTTTTAAAAATACACAGTGCAAAAATATACAAATCTCAATATAAATGCAATATATCAACACAACATAAAAAACAGATATAAACAGTGCATATATAACAATATATCAATGAGGGAATAAACACAGTACACACGTTTTTTATTAACAGTCAATTACAGAATTTCGTACAACTTACCACGAAAGTCTTTCACTTTTTGAGCAGCCCTGGTAGTGTCTAGAGTCCTGCTGGTTGCAGGAAGTCCATCAATTTACAACAAAATGTTGCGACAAAGAGTTACAGTAAATACCTAATTCAATTTACAGTAAACAATAACTAACTACATCAATATGACAACAAAACAAATATTTTATATCCCTTTTTACATGTTTCAATTCAATATTTTTCGAAGGACCTTGAGAATTTAGCTCGAATGAGCTCAATTTTAATTATTCCGCTCGATCGGATCAAATTTATTTTTAAATTTATGAAAATATCCGGCTCGACTGGATCAAATTTATGGTCGGGATAAACAAGTGCTTTTATTATTGCTTAAAACCATAAAGGCGGGTGTGGTATCTTAATTAACCACTTTTAATGGACAGTATAACATAGGGTGGTGAGATAAATTGAAACATGTATTCGGTATTGATATAATTTAATAATGCAGGTGTCAATTGCATTTAAATGTGATAGATAAATAAACAGTGTTTTCTATGTTAAATAGAAATTATATATGTACAATTCTTAACTAAAACTTTCAATCATTCATCATTCGTTCATTCAAGCATAAAACTAATATTACAAAAGGTTTCTTAAAATTAGAAATGTCTACTGAAGAGTCTTGATTGTTTGATTTAAAAATGAGTTTTTATCTTTCTTATTTTAATACTTTGTTCTCCAACTTAGTAACTTTCACACAGCATACCTTTTCACTTTGACTGCTTTACCTGCCTTGCTTTACAGGAATTCGATCAGGAATGTCAGTCAGTCTGCCTTCCGCCATTTTATGTTCCAATTTCTAAAGGGGATGCTATCGTTTCTGACTTCGAAGAATTGCTTTAAAAAAGCCCAAAAGGAGGTCCTTGTCCAACCTTGGACAAAGATAAATGAGGTGCACGAAATATTCTCTAAAATTTGTGCATACAAGAGAAATTGCCCAAAAAGGAATTTGGCCTTTTGGCGCGAAGAGGCACTTGCTAGAGCTCGGTGGCACGACCGATCCAGCAACGTGGAGTGTTTGCAGAGCACTGACTTGAATTTGTCTTCGAGCTGGTTGCCTCCTAGCGCCAGATCAAATAAAAAGTGGGGGGTTGGCGCTTTGCCGAATTCGTTTGTGATTAAAAGGGTAGAAACTGTTTCCTTTCTTTATTTAACAGACTGATTGTTCACAAGGCTGACGGAGACAAAAATACATTAACTTGAAAACGATTACAAACATTTTCCATTACTAGTGAAAGTTGGCTCTATTGTAATCGGTTATATTGACAGCACTGCTGTACAGGTTCGAACTAAGGGATGGTCCGTCTAGGGTTGGACTAAGGGGCATTAAAGAACTTGACATTTGCTGATTTAAATGTACAAATTGGGTTGTACCCGGGGTGAAATAAATATATTCGTTGATTTATTATGGCTCATTCATTCTGCATAGATACAGAGTGTTCTCACCAAGCTATACGGTGAAAAACGATAGTTCCTACACGCGTTGGGGTGTTTCCCCAACAATATCCTTTACACAAATAGAGCACTATGTAAAAATCGACCTCTCCTATTGGTCGATCCATCTCGTATTACAATATGTCTTCGTGATGCAATCAATTTTTGGCAAGAGCATTCGTGGTAAAGAGGTTTAGATGGCTGGTTCTCACCTGGACGGCCCGGGTTTAAACCCCGTTGCTTTTTTTATTTTTTTTTAAGATTATGTTTCTAAACAGTTTTTTCTTGATTTTGGGTATGTCTTGGGTTAGTTTGGGTTAGCACTTGGTTAGTTTCCTTCTCTTGAGCCCCCGTAGCGAGCGAAGCGAGCGGAGGGCTATGTGGATTGACCAATAGGAGAAGCCGATTTTGATATAATCGTCTACGCCTGTAAAGGATCTTATAATTATATTTAATTTAGACTTCATCGTCTGCACTTAGGGTTCATTTTGAATTGAGGGCTAAATGCTAATTCATACATTAATCTCTGAATTCAAAATTTAACGCTGCTTTCAGATTTTGAAGTTGAAACTATAAAGAGTAATTAGGGATATTATACATAAACGTACAGTCAAAGCAATCAATTGTAGAAGCAAATGTAATGTGTATTAAAAAATAATAATATTAATAAAATTATGCAATGTGGTTTTCGTCCAGAAATATGTTAATTAAAAGTCAGTTTTCAGTTTGTTTGGACTTTATTGATAAGCTTTTAAATCAAATGCCAACGTTTCGATGCATTCCGCATCATTCTCGAGGCCAGACTATTCAAGTTACGGATCGCATTAATTTGAACGATCTATATTTATATTTATTTATATATTACTGCTTGCCGAGATGTTTGGTACTGTACAGTACCAAACATCTCAACATCAATAAAGTCCAAACAGGCTGAAAACTGACTTTTAATTAATATTAATAAAGATAGTGAACCTGCTATAATATAATCAGATATCATTAAAATTGGAATATATGATCATGGACGACTTATTGGATTGTGCTGAATTGCTTTCATATACCATTAAGATGCGTGGAAGCGGCCATAGGTGGTAGATGCATACGCCTACTCACATCGTTCGGTGAAAGACCACCCCACTAGAACTAGGAGGTGCTAAGTCGTTTTTCCGAATCACGTTCCGCTTCAGCGCGCTGGTGGTTCCGGGTTCCACAGTAGGAATATATGGACATGATGGTGCTTCCAGGATCAAAGTATTCCGGAGGTAAACTCCCCGGCCATTCGGATCTCCGGGCGCCGGGTGGCACTGGGGGCCCTTTATGAAACCTGAATACAAACATACATTCGGTACACCAACATCTACAAGCAAATAGACCACACATACTTGCCCTTACAGAAACACAAGTATGTTCTACAAAAACAACAGTAAACTACTGTTTCAGATTCGTTCTTGGTCAATTTCTAAACAAACAGTGATGTGCTCGTAGGCATTATAATTTACCATAGGGCTAGTTCTAAAGTCATTTTGTAAATAAAACAAAAAGCTTTAGCATTATATGAATATTTTAATAAGTTATTTTACCTGAAATTAACTATAAGCTCATAAATAAACAAAATATAAACATTAAATGATTGTACGTAGTAAATGCTACGATATGAGCAATATCAGTCGAGGCAAAACATCGACCTTGAAGAATATATGATATAAATACATCTCTTAAGAACTAAAGCATTGTATAAACAGTAGTAATACTAAACAAATGTATGATTATAAACATAACCTTAAAGCTATGTACAGTTAAATGTCGGTTTAAGGTTCCTGCGGTACTGCTACGTATGACCTCAGTTAGCTGATCTAACTTTGATATGAAATACAATAATATACAATCAATAAAAACAGGATAAATATTACCTTAAAGTCCACCTATAAGTTAGTATGTACACAATGTTCACCAATTGACGAGCAACGTTCTATTCGAATCTTTCAGCACAGGAAAAGTCACTTTAAACACTTACTAAGTCTTTGTTGTAGCTTCTATGTACAATGTAGTTCAATTTCTTGCAAGTAGGAATGACTTGACTTAGTGGTTTGAATCTGATATGCAGTTATTGCATAATAGCATGACCTGGATGCATTGTGAAATGCGGTTTTTTGGTACACGCATAAATGATTATAAAGCATGTAGCATAGGTATGACTCAAATGGTGTATTGATATTTGAGAATACTGGCAGACAAGGTGCCGTTGAAGCCTTATATGAGAATAAGGCTAGATAATGTTCGCAGACTAGTGCAGAGTAATCCATATATTAGAATAAGGCTAGAGTATAGCAACCCAGTGCTATACTCTGATAGAGAATGTTGAAAACCCATGGGCAAGACCATTGGGGACGACTGTACAGCGATGGTACAGCGTCATACTTGTGAGATTAATGGCAGTCAGAGTGCCGATAAATATCTGTTTGTAGGCTTAAGATAGTAGACTATGTCACTTGAGTAAATAACTAGAGTGATTATGAGGTCTCAAAACGTGAAAACTGGCGCCAAGCCGCCATGTCGCGTCGGCGGGAACAGCGCCTTTTGAGCGACTTACATGGTGGAGAGTCGAGATGCTACTTCATACTAGTACTAGAACGTGAGAACTAGATCAACTTGAAGAAGTTGTTATCGCCCCTTTGTCACCGCCTCTTCTGGCGGGATGATATACATCCTCCGGAAATAGAAAGGGCGAATAATGTAAATACTTAAAAGTTATGTAAAACTTTACGTCAGCGATTGTCTAAATTAACCTTATGAATTTTAACACAAATCTGGTCGAAATACGTTAACTAGTTTTTATAAAATTCGATTCTTAAAGATCGGAAATTTAGGAGCTAACTTGATTACCTCCGTTAAGAGACAGTGATTGGCTGAATGTCCGAATGTGTTCCTGCATAGTGTAGCTGATACGGCCTTGGGGTTTGAGGTGATTGGTTGCACGAATTATGCGGCTGGATGCAGGACTGCTTATTTGGCGGGGTGCCGCTGCAGAACAGTAAACGTTGTTACAACAGATGGCGCTAGGAATATCGCGGTTTTTCTGTAGAAACCGCTGTGATTGGTCAGATGAGTTTACAGGCCACTTTACTGTTAGCTTTTTAGACTGCCCGAAGCAGTGGAGAAACGTTGTAACCAAGAGATGGCGTTAGTAGCATGCCATGGATTTTGATTTGTTTGGAATGCGAGGACATTGGCGTGGAATATTAAATTGTACAAAATTAAATAGTTAGATTTGAAAGAGTGTTCAAAATGGTTTTTAAATAACTACCCCTATAGGCTCTCCCCACCATATCCAACATCAACACTACCATGGCAGAAGTCAAGTTTCATCCCCGTGATAGTCGTAAAATCCTTAAAGAACTAGGTATGCAAAAGGTATCAGGACCTGACGGAATACTTACCATCGTGATAAAGAACTGCGCCAACGAACTAACACTCGTTTTTTGCCGGGCTTTTGTCTCTGTTTTATCGAAAAGGGGTTTACCCATCTCCTTGCAAAGTCGCTCGAGTGCAAGCTGTTCCAAAAAAGGCAAAAAACCTAGCCCAATTGCCTTGCTTCCAATAATCTCCTAAGTCATGGCACGTGTAGGCAATTAGCAACTACTCAAGTACCTCGAGAACAATAGAATAATCAGCGATAATCAATAGGGCTTTGGATTGGATATTTCGAAGGCATTCGACAGAGCTTGGCATGACGGATTGCTCAGCAAACTGCCGTCCTTCAGACTGCCAGCCTCTCTCTACAGCTGGCTGGCCGGTGTCCTTAAGAACCGATCTCTGCACGTTGCAGATAATGGACACATCTCACCATTAACTCGGGCGTGCCTCAGAGCGCAATACTTTCACCAACTCTTTTCCTCATCTATATTAATGACCTGCTGGCCGAAATGAATAATCCTGTTTACAGTTTAGCAGATGACAGTAGCCTTGTCTCCCAATTTAGATCAGAAAAATCTTTACGAGCGACTGAGACTTATCACCGCAGAGAGGAGCAGATTAGAGCAATTAATCAACACCTGGAGAAAGTTCAAACTTGGGGCGACAGAAATTTGGTTCAGTTCAATGCAACAAAGACCCAGGCAGCCACGTTTGCCAACAGGGCCAATACGGCGGGCCCTGACATCATCATGGCAGGATCGACCATTCCTTCATCCTCGTCAGTCGGACTACTGCGGTCAACAGCAATATGTCCTGGCATAACCACATTGCTAACATCGCAAAATCAGCCTACCAGAAGCTTGGTGCACTAATTCGCAACAAAAAACTGTATACACGGCAGCAGTTGCTCTTGCTCTACAAAGCGCAAATAAGGCTGTGCTTAGAATATTGCTCACATATCTGGGGTGCCGCACCAAAGCACATCCTAAAGCTGCTGGACTCCATTCAGAAGAGAGCTGTTCGAGTACTGGTTTGAATTTCACTGGGTTTGTTTAAAGCCTCAAGTACCGTTCTCTCATCTGCTGACCCTATAGCCATACTGACGAGCCGTTATACGGCAAAACGCGTCTATGGATGGGTCAGCAGGTGAAAAGGAACGGAAGGTACAGAAGGTACTTACAAACTTTCTGATGCATTTAATTAATTATGTACTTCCTTGGTTTGAATAATTGCTAGTTTCAACCCTAGCAGCATGAACATGCGTTCAACCTACACGAGTTATCTTTGAATTATTATACCATTTTTGATGAAAATTTTATGGTGTAACTTTAACAATAGAAAACTGTTGGATACATTACTCAGCTGCTTCTCGTCAGACTTTCCGCCTTGTTGTTAGCTTTGCTGGCAAACGTTGCCATCTGGCTGCTTGATAACTTATCTGGTAGATGGTGCGTCTGGTGGATATTTTCTGACTCTATGCAAGACAGTGGTGGCCAGAGACGCTTTAGCTCCGCCCACCCGTTACGCTGCATCGAAATTTCTCAAGGTGTAGAGAGAGCTAAGAATTTGGGAAGGAAATATTTTGCTTCGAGAGGTGGGCCATAACTTCTCTCAGAAAAGTGTCCAATATCTCAAAATGAGTGTTCAATATTGTGAAACGTTTTTAGAACAAGATGGCATATAGTACATAAAATTTGGTCCAGTGCGGACTGCGGTCGAGGTCGGAGAGAGTTTTTTCCAATAGAAGTGTATGCAAAGGCGATTGCATATAAATAGTTAGATTTGGTTGAGGTCGGAGTATAAATAATGTTTATTTAGGAATTTCCATTTTCTTTGAGGGAAATGTGTGCAATTTTAAAATTAAGGTTACAATAAGGTTTAATGTTGTCGAAATATTTTTTTAGAATTAGAGTTCAAGTTGATCACTCATTTAAAGAAAGGCTACTATTTCTCGTAGAGAGAGGCACAAAACTTGAAATAATATCTGTTAATTGTGAATATATTTTTTAATATAATGATTCCAGAGGCAAACTTGGCCGACCCCAATTGAACTATATTACTGTATGACATGTCAGGAAATATTTCTGTAAGCGTTCAATGTAATTTGGGGTATCTACCCTAATTAAAAGCCAGAACAACACACTATACTTTTATTGATATGGCCAACACCTCAGTACGTACATACCATCGAATTGCGCTGCGCTACTATACTGACTTGCTAGTCTCTTACTCTCCGTCATGAGTGGTCCCACGCCACACATACGAGGGCTGCTCGGATATTACCCTAACATGGCCATCCTGCACTTGGAGCGTCCCTGCGACATATCTCATCTTCACGACTCTGCAATTTTAAAATACAAAACAGCAGATACCGGCATAGGACTGATTGAACATTTTAATTATTTACTGTATTGTTATTTAATGATGTTCCAAGTTAGTATTCAAAACCAGATTCAAAAGTATTACGTAACGTAAGGTCAACTTGGTACTACATACAGTACAGAGAGATTGCCACTATCTAGGTCTGGTGGAGTTGCCACTAACCTCTCTCATAACTTTAGTGGGGTTGCCACTATTTAGGACTAGTGGGGTTGCCACTATTTAGGACTAGCGGGGTTGCCGCTATCCTTACTCACAACTCTAGTGGGGTTGCAACTATTTATAGGGCTAGCGAGGTTGCCGCCATCCTTCATTTACGACTTTAGTAGGGTTGCCACTATTTAGGTTTAGCGGGGTTGCCACTATCCTTACTCACAACTTTGGTGGGGTTGCCACTATTAAGGTATAGCGGGGTTGCCACTATCCTTACTCACAACTGTAGTGTGAATGGGTTTGCAGTTATTATAGCTTAAACTTTTTAAAAGTACGAATTCACACCCTGAATCCACGTAACCCCACTTCTGATGTAAGTATTCTATTTAAATTGGGGTTTCTAGCCTAATTAAATCCAGAAAAACACACTTTACTTTTATTGATATTGCCAATACTGCGCCTAGTCTCTAACTCTCCTCCATGCGTGGTCCAACGCCGCACATACGAGGACTGCTCGGATATTACTCTAAAATTTCTACTGTAGAATAAACATTTAAATCGTTAATATCAGAGAAATTTCCGATTTGTTTTCTTTACTGACAGTTCCTTCTGCTTGCATCTAATTTGTATTTTATTTATATTATCAATAACTAATCACGTATACATGGTAAAATCGTAAAATAGATGTAAATGTAGCTATGTATTTTTTAGTTCCACATAAATCAACATACTGGAGCGAGGCCCTACCAGTGCCCCTATTGTCCAAAAGCATTTGCTAGCTCTGGCAACTGCTTCTCACATAGAAAACGTATGCATCCTATTGAAGTGGAACGTGACAGAGAACGAGCAGCTAAAATTATGAGATAAACAGATATACACACTAATTTTTAATAACATTTACTTGTTTTTCCGTTTTTTAATTCGGAAAAAAAACATATCGCGACAGATAGCAGCTGATATAAACGCCAAAGAAAATGTTTTTTTTTAGATTCAAAATTCTTCAACAGTCATTTGAGCATATATGAATTAAAACAATATCACGAAATCATATAAAAATCAGTTACACATGCTTGAAACGGCAAGATAAATTTGCGAAATTTTGAATTCAAAAATTCGATACTTGAAAAATAACAATTAGAATGATTTTGCTTTGAATTATTGAATTACAAATTTACGTTTCAAAAATGTATATTTACTGTAGAAAATAGAACTTATTGAATAAAATGTGACAATTTACTTTACTGTGGTGAGGTGGTAATAATTTTTCTTGTAGTGCAATATGAATAAAATTTGTGAAAAAGAACTGATTGATTACAAGCTCAAGAACTACAAATGTTACCAATTTCTTTTATTTACATTTTTGTGAGTACATTAAGCTGGCTACCAAATTCTTGTATTTGACTGATAAACACGTTCAGTATTAAATTAGATTTAAGTAGGTCATATGTAAATAAAAATAATTGTTTACTTATATAATGATTTTTATTTATATCTGGTGATAGAGATTTTGGAAGAAACGATAGAGTTTTGGGAGAATTGAAGCAATGTTTACTAACGCATCGAAAACTATCCGGTAATTAATAATAATAATTCTTTGAAGCAATATGGTTTTTGACTCAGATGTAATGATTTCCGTCTGAAAACAGATTTTTCTTATATAGAACAAAAACTAGATGGCATCTTCACTTATTTTGAAAAGAAAGAATATCAACATTACAGTAATCAACTCATATATGATTATTTCTTCATACTGTATAATAGTTCTGGCTAATTCATGTTATTTGTCCAAAACTTTGCACATTTTGATTTCTTTTCTTATATTTCATGCTTTAAACTATATAATCGGACTTCAAGATCTGAATTCCCGCTTCACAGTTTACTTTACCTTGCATATGCTTCGTACGAATAAATTACATTCTCAGTGACAAAGCGATTACTGACAAAAAATAAATAAATTTAGCTCTTCTTAATCACATACATTTATAATAAAACTAAATAATGGTTAAAAATTACTGACATCTATTAATGCAAAATGCTGAAAACAAGATAACAAACAAGCATTATCAATAAAAAATAACAAAAACAGAAGTGGAAATAAAAATATGTTACAAAAATATAAATATAAATAAAATCTACAAAGATTACAAATGAAAGGAATACGTAGGTATACTCATATGAATATACCCCTTGATTGTCAAAAACATAAACCATCAAAATGAATGTAAAATAGAACCAGGACGTTTTGCTCTAAACTCAACCCTTTCACTCTGCACTCATTTTAATCTTTAATTTCAGACCTTAAGAATTTTGAACTTAGAGTTGAAATTCAGAGTTAAAACTAAGAATTATTGGCATTAAATCGCTCGTATCAAAGCCTAGGGTTATTTATTTTCTTATATTTAGAATTTTAATATCTGAATTCAGGCTTTGAAGTCTGACTTCAGAATATCAAGCCTGAATCCTAGAGGCTATTTAATTCAGATTTCAGTCTGACAACTAAAGTGAAACTTCGGAAAGAGATATGAGGAACTGAGTTTTTATTATTTTATAAAGCTTTTTTTTCTTCTCATCTTTTGCCCCCGGTTTCCACCCTTCTTTTATTTTTTTTCTTTTTCTCAACTTTTTTTTCGCCGAAAATCGCATTTCTATAACTTTTTTTTATATTTTTTTTTCGTTATTTCGTTTTATAATACTCGTATTAATTTTTCGAATAATTTTTTCTCTTCTCTTCATTAATTTTTTTTCTTATTTGGTTTTATAGTACTTATATTAACTTTCCGAACAATCTTTTGGTTTTGTTTTTTTTATTTTTTATTAAATTTCCGAACATTTTTTTACGTAGTTTTTTTAATTTTTCCCTATTTTTTCAGAAATGTTTGTTTTTTTATCATAAAGCATTTTTTTCTTCCCATTTTTGCCACCCCCGACCTTTTAGCTGAACTTCGCATTTTTTTCGCCAAAAATCGTGTTTCTCTAACTTTTTTTTAATACATTTTTTACTTATTTCGTTTTATAATACTTTTATTAACTTTCCGAACAATTTTTTACTTTTTTTTAATTTTTTTCTCATTTTTTCGAATTTTATATTTTTATTTAGCTTATGGCACCTACAAACATGCAAAAATATAACATACATCAGAAAAAAAGGAAAAAAGGTAATTGTAAAAAAAATATATAACATTGGACATAGTAAAACAAGGTAGACAAACAACATGTAGGATAGACTATACTGTAGTCTTATGTCCAGATTCAAAATCCAATCAACCGACTCCGGTGTAGCCATTCGAAGGTCCGCGATGCAGCCTGGATAGGAACGTAGAGGGCAGTCGCTCACAACATGGTGGACAATCTGGTTAACAGCACCGCAGTCGCAGGAGGGTGAATCTCACTTATCCCATTTATGCAGTGAGTCAGCGCAGACGCCATGTCCTGTCCTAATCCTATTGAGTGTAGACCAAGCTTTACGGGGGAGGTCAAAGCCAGGAGGTTTTTCGTATCCCATACAGCACGTCCAATTTAAATTACGTCTCTACAAGATATACACGTGAGAAACAAAATATGTTATGATGAAACTAATTGTTGATCTAGTACTGACGTACACATATGAGATACACCTATGTTTTTGTTGATAGAATTATGTGATATAATGTTTAATAATTGTATACCGTATGCACTTAAGATTTTAAACATTTTTATATAACGTAAAGAAGGATCATTAGAATGTTGAAATTTGACGTCCGTAAATGATGCCTACAAGGTTTAAGTCATATGTATGTGTGATGCTTTATGCAATATTTGTACCTACTGCATACACCACGTAAAAGTGCGATATACACACATGATGCAAAAAACTATATATACACTCTTTAGTTGTGTCTTGTCGTATCTACATTCCACCATTCAGAAGCACGGCACAGTGCGCGCGCAAGCGTCAGCGTGAGCATACCGGGCATGTGTATCTCATGTGTATCCTCCTTCCTCTATAAAAGTGGGGTAGTACATCCACATCATATAGCAGCCATTTTTGTTTTATCATTTGGGAAGACGCGGAAGTGTGTGTGTCTCTGTGCACTTTGAAACGGATTATAAGGTATAGTAAAAATTGATAAATACTTTATTACTCCTAGGTACCATTAATATTGGAGCTACAATGTTTAATAATATTTATAACCCAAACTAACCCTATGCACCTAAGATTCTTAACATATTTATACAAAGTACATATGGATCATTGGAATGTTATTGAAATTTAACGTCCGTATAGGTCCCTACATGATGCTTACAATGGTTTAATGTAATTTGTTGGATTTCTACCTAACATTTTTATGTACCTATAATAACGTAAAGTTAATTGGGTCGTTAGAAGTTTGAAATCTAACGTTCGTACAGGATGCTGACAAAGTTTAAATCATTAGTGTGGTGTTTATAGCTTTAAGTAAAATTTTGTGTATACACCACGTAAAAGTAATAGTACAGTGTAATAACATACACTCTGCAGTTGTGTGTTGTCGTTTCTACATTCGAGGGAGATGGAACAATGCCAGCGCAGAGCGTTAGCATGCTGGCCATTTGTATCTCATGTGGTAGCAGGTAGTAGTCATTTTACCATTTGTAAAGTTCTGGGGTGGTATGCACTTTCTTATTATAAAAAACCTAGGCGGTCATGGAAATCGAGTAACGATTCTCGCTACACTGATTTTTTATACAAACATTTTCAACACCCTTTGATACATGTCAAATATAAAATCGTAATGGATGCTTACATTTGCGATGCACCGGCACCAGCTCGTTCATATATAGCTCAAAGGCCACACTGGGTATAGATGCTGTAGGAAATGCACAATCAAAGGTCATTGGGTATCACGGCGTATAATGTTCTGCACATTTACTTTTATTAAATTGGAAAGTGAACATCCTTCAGAGTATTTACAGTTACAACCATAACAATTGATCTTTTGTGCTCAGCTTATAGGTACTTTTTTTATTATTGCAGTGACTTTATGAAAGACTCTTGTCCAATACCCAATTTGCCAAATTTGAGCTCCAAAACGACGTGGCGGTCTGCGAATGGTTACGACAAACGCCAAGCAACCAACCTACTGGAGGATTTTTTTTTGTTTCAAAAAACGAAGAATGGCTGAAAAGAGAGCTGCTGAACTGCAACAAAGGCTGGCAATGTATAGCATAAGATATATTTGCGTTTTTATTATGTTATTTGAATATTTTCAATACATTTTAATATTCTTGTAAAAGTTCTGTCATTTTCTAGTGTTTTCCTACTTCTGCTTTCTGTTGCACCAATTGATAGCGTTCCGTAGTAGTAACTATATAAAGTGAGCGGCTAAAATATGGAACAAATTCGTTTCAAAGTCAGGTATTGATTTTTTAGGAAAATGCTCCTACACGTCCATTTTAATTTTTTGTTCTGCTTTTTTGCTCTAAAATGAAATTATGCAGGTTGTGTCAAAAATCAGATTTGACATCAAACTTAATTTATTTTGAAATGGAACACTATTGCTTTGGATTTTAAAAAATAGTGTTTTATTTTAAAAAAAATTGACATCAAATCTACTTTTTTGAAACACCCTGTATATTTTCTTTTTGATGCAAAAAAAAACGGAAGAGAAATTATAATTGACGTGATCGAACATTTTTCTAAAAAGTCAATACCTGATTTTTAAATGAATTTGTTCTATATTTTAGCCGCTCTTTGCATATTATGTGGAAAGAAAAAAAGAACAATTTTAAAGTAACTTTTTTTCAGACAGATACTTCAGGAAAATAAAAGTTTCGCTGCTCGCTCTTTCGTTCTCATAAAACCATAATATTAATTATTTTTTTAAAATACCTGTTTTGAGAACGAATAAAGGTCAGGCGGCAAAACTTTTATTTTCCTGAAGTAGCTCATGAAAAATTGGTTTCTTTGACAGGGCGTATGCATGGGGCGACGGAGCTACATATACACGGAATAGTATATTTACATCCAAATTGAGAAGGACAAATGCCATGTGTAAACAGAGTTTAAGCAT